>CM055107.1:10240582-10320281 GCA_029204225.1 Diphasiastrum complanatum | reverse complement strand
CACAAATGTTAGTCGATCGTTATGTCGTTGCCCGTAATATTTCACGTGAGACTCGAAAACTTCTTTGCGGCTTGTTATTTGGCAACACTGCCCTTTGCAACAATCAATTGTGGAGACTGCCATGACAATAGAAATACCACATACCTTTATTTTCTCTTTGTTTCCATTGCCATGCATTGTAGCATGTCCTTGTCTCGAAGCATGCACTTGTTGATTCAAACTATCTCTTTTGCTGAATTTAATTGCATTTGATCTTATGGCCACATTGAGTCTTGATGGTGTATTTTTTGAAATGTTGAAATGTATGGACTGCAACTTTGGCATCTCTGACGAGTCATCACATCCAAAGATTCCTCTGGCGTCAACGGCCTCCTCTTGATAGAGCTATCACCTTGTAGCAGTGGAAAACCATTGCTTATTTGCACGTATAGTATGGACCATCGATACACATGATTTTCTAGTTGTGTGAGACATGCTGGGCATTGACCAACAGTTGTCTTGTATACAATTACACCAACCGAGCCCACACCCAACTGCTCATTGCCCACAGTGTCATGTGGTGAAACAAGCGACACAATAGCCTTTCCTAGAGAAATGGATTCATCGCCACTTCCAATCCAATCCCTTCATTGAATGAAAATGTCACATTCCTTTCTTTTGGATAAAATCGTTGTTTTTGTACATTTATCCTCAAAATTTGTCCTTTCCAAAACCTTCTCCTATATCCAGAAATTCCTTTGCTTTTCCCAAGCAATTTTGTCATCAACCTCTTGAACAACAATAGTGCTAGAGACATCATCAATGCAATGTTTTGTCATTTCAGAAAGTGACCACAGTAGCTCTTTGAATCAGCCCAAATGTAACCATTGACCTCGTGGAAAGCCAAAGGGTCGCACCAGTTTGATCCGCATCCAAACTATCTCTTCGAGTTTGTTTGAAGCACCATGTCCGTCGCGCAAAACTTGACTTTCACAATTCCATCACTGGTCAGTTGCCTCACGGTCAAAACAAGAAGTGTACATCGAGCTTGGCTTCAAGTAGCTCTCTTTGAATCAGACACATGCACCCAGAGTTTGCACTAGTCCGATCTCAACGCGAACTGTCCCTTAGCGTCTGTTCGAAATACCAAGTCTCTCATGCAAGACTCAACTTTCACAGTTCCTTCATTGATCAGCTGCCTTACACGTAACACAAGCTAGCATACTCATATGTTTCCTCATCATTGCTGGTCCAGAGAAAGCCTATAACAAACTTTTCTTTCCACAACAAAAACTTGTCAACTTATTAGGTCCAAAGTTCGCCAGTCTCCTCGTGTGAGTATGGCTAGGTCACCTTGAATTTGCCCCCATTTTGATCAACTTTCATTCAAAATTTGCCCCAAGAGAGAGGTGTGTGTGATAGTTTCCCTCCACTTATAAAATCAGCTGATCGGACTTAGAGTAGAGTTCTTCAGACAAAAAGCCTTTCCAACACTTTGCTTCCCATCTGCTAGGATTATGGCTCGATCCAACTTGTTGCCAATCTCTGAAGAGGATCCTAGTCTTTTCCCCTTTGAGGAAAAACCCAACTGATACTGGATATCACCCATGCTTAGTGAGTTTCAGTTCCGAATGTGGCCGTCCCAAAATGAAGACCAACTGTTCCATAGAAGATCTCCCCTGAAATTGCCCTTTCCAACTTTTGACTTCCTGCTTGCATCTGGTGGGCGTTGTCGCAAATGAAACTAACCCAAGAAACAGGCTAGCCATCCATCCTTTGCAAACATTGAGTCATTTCGTTGTCGTTCACGTGCGAGTACTTGGACTGCAAATCCGCCCCACAGATTCTGGATATCGCCCATGCTCAGTGAGTTTCAGTTCCAAAGGTGGCCGTCCCAAAATGAAGACCAACTGCTCCATAGAAGATCTTCCCTGAAATGGCCCTTTCCAACTTTTGACTTCCTGCTTGCGTCTGGTGGGCGTTGTCGCAAATGAAACTAACCCAAGAAACAGGCTAGCCATCCATCCTTTGCAAACATTGAGTCATTTCGTTGTCGTTCAGTTGTGAGTACTTGAACTGCAAATCCGCCCCATAGATTCTGTAGTCCTCTTTGTTTGATGGTATCAGCCTTCAAAAGAAAAGGTTCCTTCTCGAGCCATCAGCTCCTTGTATCACAAGCAATCATGCAAACCAGGCAAAGCACGAGTACTAAGACTCACCACGAATACATACAAGTAAGACACTCAGGCAGGTTTACTAACAAGTAACAAAGACAAGGTCCCCCTTTGAGATGGTCCTGCCAACGGACCTTTGCCTGGCCGCACCCATACAAATCGATCACGGAATCAGCCCACATAGGACACCCTTCCAACTATCCATGCTTTCACCATTAAGCAGCACATTGCCTCAGTCACGCCCCACCACTTTTTGGTCGATAGCCCTTATAGCTAAACGATCAGCAGCTATCCCGCATCGGCAGCTAACCCACACTTTGTGTTGAGCTCCCTGAGCTCCAGATTTGATCAATTCCACACAGGTATCAAGGCTCCCTGAGCCAAAGGATTTATCATTTGATTGTCCACTTTATGGTCCACTCCGTGCCTTGTTGCTTCTGCACCTTGATTTCTCTCCTTGTCCCAGCCTGATCTTGATACTTTTTCATCATGGCTCTTTAAGGTAGGCAAAGATTGAGTACTCCACAATGCACCTCTCCACAATTCCAAGATGAACGATTAGTGAGAGAATAATCCAACACTTCGTCGCGACTAAAATATATTGACACTTAGTGTGTCGGGTCACTGGCTTGATTGGACCGACAAAGTCAATCCCCCACTTTTCAAATGGTGCAAGTGGAATGATTGGCGTCAACGGCCAATTCATAGCTTTTGTTGGTTTACTAGATCTTTTGCATGGGTCACAAGATCGAATATAATTAGAGACATCCCTAAACATTATAGATCTTCTAAATGTAAGGCTCGAATAACCTTTGGAATATTTTCATCTTCAAGACACCTTTTTAAGTGATTATCTGCACCAAGCTTATATAGAACATTGTTGATAATGGTATAAGGTGCAACTTTATATTAAAATATTGTCTTCTTCTCCAAGTCATATCCTTCAGGATATATCTGATCTTCCAGATATATAATAATATCATAATATAATGAATTTGAAGATGATATCTCGAATAGATTTTCATAATTAATTGGTTCTTCGATTTTTCTGTGCTTAGTCGTGAAAGATGATCAACATTAGTATGATATTTCCTCGACGAAGCTCAACTTGATAAGTGAACTCTTGTAGCAACAAAATCCAGCAAGCAATTCGGCCAAATAAATCAGGTTTATTAACAAGATACTTCAAAGCATAATGATCAACATGGAATATAAAAGCATATCCCAACAAATAATGCCAAAATTTCTTTACAGTAAAAATCATTCCAAGTGCTTCCCTTTCTGTTGTTGAATAATTTTTCTCAGAGGAACTGAGCTATCTACCAGCATAGTATATTTGATGGTCTTTCTTTTTTTTGTCCTTCTGGCTCAAACAGACACCAATAGCAAATGTTGACACATCAACATAACTATGCAATAGTATCGTCCAGTTAGGCGTTCTTAGAATTGGAGCATTAGTCAGTTTCTTCTTAACTTCTTCGAATGCTTTTCGTTGTTCTGTCATCCAAATGTAAGCGACTTTTTTCTTAAGTAACTGTGTAAGGGTTGTAGCAATAGAGGCATGATTCTAGATAAATCTTCTACAATAACCAAAATGTCCTAAGAAACCTCTTAGTTCATGTAGATTCATTGGTATCAACAGATTTTTTATAACTTCGACTTTATCTTTGTCGACTTCTATTCCTCTGCTGGATATCCTATGCCCCAAAGTATACCTTCTCTCATATCGAAAAAACATTTTTTGGATTGAAGAGACAAACAAGTGTCTCGACACCTCTGCAATGTAAGCTTCAGTTTCTGAATGTGAGACTTGATATAACTATAAACATAGAAATCATCAATAAAAATTTCGAGAAATGTTCTTAAGAACGCAACAAAAATTAACATCATAATTCTAAGAAAAGTCATTGGCGCATTGCAAAGACCAAAGGGCAATTTATTGTAGGCATAAGTGCCCCAATCCATAGTAAATGTGGTCTTCAATTGATCATCTTTCCGTACTCCAACTTAATTATAGCTAGAGAAACCATCATAGAAACTATAATGTTCTTGTCTAGCAACCTGGTCTAGAATAGAATCCGTACATGGAAATGGATGGTAATCTTTCTTGGTAGCAGCATTCAGCTTCTTGAAATCCTGGCAAATTTGAATCTTGCCAGTTTTCTTCTTTGGAACTACAACAATGGGGGACACTCATTCACTGCTTAAGATGAGATAAATAATTCCTATCTTAAGATGCTTGTTGAGTTCATCTTTCACCATAAGAGAGTACTTCAGATCGAGACGATACTTTCTCTGTCGAACATGAATAACATCTTCTTTAAGATCAATGCGGTGCTTACCAAAATTTTCAGGATTCCCTTCAAGTCTTCGAGCGACCATGCAAATATGTCTTCGTACTCTTTTAGCAGTTTAGTGAATGCTGCTAATTTCTCTCTCTCCAAGGGACTTAGAAACATACACGGATTTACCAGGTGCAAGTTCAATTAGCTCTGTTGAATCTGGTAAAATAATACCTTCCGTCATACTGGTCTTGGTATGGCCATGAATTTCGCTCATGACTGTCTCCATAGATTTATTTTTGTTGTCAGCCTATTCTTTATTTTCAAATTCTTGTTCAGATTTGTTAGAAGTGTCATTAAGTTCTTCACTTTAGCGTGGCGGCGAAGATATAGAAGATGACTCTGATGAGAGCCATCCAATGTGTTATATCAGGGTTGGTCATATACTGACTTAGGGAGTTAACTGCAAAAGTCCATAGTAGCTCGAAGATATCTCATGACTCTGATGAGAGCCTTTGTGTTATACTAGGGTTGGTCATATACTGACTTAGGGAGCTGACTGCAAAAGCTATGTCTGGCTTGATACAAATCATTACATACATAAGAGATCCTATTATCGAATAATAAGGATACTCGCGCATCAGCTCCTATTCTTTAATTGTTCAGGGACACTGGTCCTTCGACAATTTGAGACATGGTTCCATTGGTGAGAGAGCTAGCTTGCAATTAATTAGATTATATCTGACTAACATATTGTAGATGTACCTCCATTGAGTAATGTAGATCAACTTTCGAATTCTGTGTCTGTAAATTTGAATACCAAGGCAGAAATGAGCTTCACCCAGATCGGTCATGTCAAATTTAGAGGATAGCATTGTCTTAGCTTCTTTTATCAAATCAATACTGTTGCCGAAAAGTTCGTGAAGGAACGGTAAGAAAAAATGTTCAACTCAAATTTGATCTAGACAGGAATGTCCAAACTCGAATTTTTCTAGACACGAATATCCAAACTCGAAGTTTTCAAGACACAAATTGGACTAAATGCACACTCAAATTGGATGAATTTTTCGTTACTCAAAACTCAAATTTTTTGGAGATTTCAATTTTCGGAGTCTCAAAATTTTTGAGACACAAAATTCTCGAGACTGAATTTTTGGAGTCTCCAAATATTTAGTCTCGAATTGTAGAAAGAAGAAATTTTGAGTTTTGAAATTTTCGAGACACAAAAATCATTCGCGAGACATGAAATTTTTGAGACTCAAAACTCAAATTTTTGGAGCCTGCAAATTTTTGAGACACAATTTGTGGAAAGACAAAATTTTGTGGAGAGACTTGAAATTTGAATTTTCTAGATTCGAATTTTTGGAGTCTCCAAATTTTTGAGACTTTACTTTTAGAGACTCCAAATTTTTCGAGGTACATTTCGTGGGTCATTGTCAATTTGTGGAGAGACGAATTTTTGGAGACTCAAGACACGACTTTTTGGAGGTATTTTGAGGTTGTTCAACTCGAGCACTACTCGAGGCTTCCACATTATTGATTGACAGTACCTCATTGAAATGACATGTGACTTAGCACATACCTTATCATGAAATATTAAAAAAATGTGTATAACTCAAACATTGCTCGAGAAGATGGTGAGCTCTGATGATATTTAGCACATGTCTCATCATTCATGATAGTAGAGAAAATGCATCTAACTCGAACAGTGTTCAAGTTAGCCATCAGAATTGATAAAACATATGAATGTTTGATGATGTATGTTCCCAAACCCTTAACACATGGGTATTCTGGAATTCTGCACATGGAAATGAGAGGTGCTCTTACACATATCTCATCCTGAAGGAAAGGTAAAAAAATGTGTCTAACTCGAGCACTGATCGAGTTGGCTTCCACATTATTGATTAACAGTTCCTCATTGAAATGACATGTGATTGAGCAGATTCCTCAAAGTTCATCAAATGTATGAGAAGTTCGTTAGTTGTGCTAATATTTAGCACATATCTCATTATTCAAGACAGGTGATAAAATGCTTGTTACTCAAGCACTGTTCAAGATATAATCTACTCGTTACTTCACTTTAAGCCACTTGATACTGCACTTGATACGTGTACCAATTTTCTTACTCCACCCTCCACACTACAACATTCCACTCTTTCCTACACAAGGTTGACAATCCCGTGTGGCCAAATAGTTGTTGCATAGGCATGTCATTCTCTAGTTCAACAGTACCATTCTTGAGACATTAGTGAGTGAGTACTAGTGAGTAGGCTGGCTTATACTTGACAATTATATGTTGTGGGCTAGGTATCATAAAAAATGTGTTGATGTTGTGATTTAATGAGTGTCAGTTTTGTCAAACTTACTTGTTCATGCATGCACATTTGCTAATGTTCTTTTTCAACCAGGTTGTCGTTGGAGACCTAGTGGATCTACAATCCCATGGAGTTTTGTTAGCCTTAGGCAAGATTAAAAGCACATGTGTTGGAGATCTGTGTCACTTTCAAAGAATAGAGGATGGCATGGCATGCGTGGGTGTGGAAAAAGGCATGCAACTTGATGCAAAGCTCCCTTTTCCAACAATGGGTGCTGAGGCAATAGAAGAGGCCATTGGTACCTATGTGTTGTGGTCACTTTCTGAAATGAAAAAACATTGCATTGATGATGTCTCTAACACTATTGTTGCTCGAGAGGTTGATGACAAAATTGCTTGGCAAAAGGACAAGTTTTATTGGTACATAAATGTGGGGATGAACCCATTACTCTAGGAAAGGCTATTGCGTCGCTTGTTTCACCACATGACATTGTGGGAAATGAGCAACTGGGTGTGGACTCGGTTGGTGTAATTGTATAAAAGACAACTGTTGGTCAATGCCCAGCATGTCTCACACAACTAGAAGAAGATAATGTGTATCGATGGTTTTCCACTGCTACAAGCTGATAGCTCTATCAAGAGGAGGGCCTTGTCGCCAAAGGAAGTATTTGGATGTGATGAGTCGTCAGAGATGCCAAAGTTGCAGTCTATACATTTCAACATTTCAAAGAATACACCAGCAGGATTCAATGCGGCCATAAGATCAAATGCAATTAAATTCAGCAAAGGAGATAGTTTGGATCACCAAGTGCATGCTTCGAGACAAGGACATGCTAGAATGCATGGCAATGGTAACAAAGAGAAAATAAAGGTATGTGGTTTTTTTAGTGTCATGGCAGTCTCCACAATTGATTGTTGCAAAGGCCAGTGTTGCCAAATAACAAGCCGCAAAGAAGTTTTCGAGGCTCGCTTGAACGGGCAACGACATAACGATCGACTAACATTTGTGTTTGATTCATTTTCATCAGCACCAATGTGAACTAGAAAAATAATGTATAATGGAAGAAGTATTTGTGAGAAAGCTTGGTGGATTATTCACGGCATTTCTAGAGCTTCATTTTTTAGATACAAACATCTATGAAAAACGAGTGCAGTGAAAGGGATGCATGGTAACATGGGTAATCACAGAGAAAATGGATATGGTACTGCAGCCAAGGAAGCAATTTGGGAGTTCATAAAAACAACTGCAGATAGAATGCCACACAAGTGTCGAACTACTAATATGGGAGTTCAAGACACACAATATGTTCTTCCCAGTGTGTACAAGGTAAAGGACATTCAAAATGAAGTCAATGGTCAATTGGAAATGGTGAATGTTAAAGGCATCTCACAAGCTACGATGAGTAGATTGTGGAATAATGAATTCAAGGAGGTTCAAATAGCAACAAACAATGGTTTCTCAAGATGTGATGTGTGCACATCCATAAAAGAGAAATTGCAATCTACGAAGGTGGTCTCTGAAAGACTTAAATACCTTGAAGAGAAAGAAAAGCACATGAAAATGTAACGTGCTTGTCGTAGTGTACACTACAGTAATAGGTTGTTGTCATGCTTGAAACCGAATGAATACCTTTGCATAATTCATGACAAAATGGACCAAAAGAAAACAAGCATTCCTCGATTGGTTCCTAAACCAAAAGCTATAGCATGAGCATATTCCATGCCTTTTTCACTTATGGGTATGCTTACGCATGGACATGGTTCAAAGGCATTTGGCCACTTTGGATTGGGATTGTGGAAATAAGATCCAAATTTCACCATTGGATCTTTGGCAAAATGTTGCGAGACTTGGAGGCTTTTAATAAGACAATGCATGCAGATCCATATGCTACACAATTGAAAAACAATGACATAGTTGATGCATTGTTGTCTCAAAGGTCCCTTTCACATGCCAAAAAATTGGCGAGAGAAATTGCAATGGACTTGAAGAAAAATATTTTGACACAAAATTCACTTCGGTTTGAGAAAAATAACATTGGAAAGGATTTATGACATGCAAGCAATGACACATCAATAGGTGTGCAAAATGGAGAAGTAAGCCCGGACGAGAGTGGAACTTCAACTGTGGTATTGCCACGAAAGTTGTTTTTGCAAATGGACAATTGTGGGAACGATAATAAAAATTGGCGGTTATTCGCTTTCTTGTCGTTGCTTGTGGCAAAAGGAATATTTGAAGAAATACACCTAAACTTCATGATGGTGGGGCACACACAAGAGGACATAGATGCCTTGTTTGGTCGCTTCTCTGAGGAACTACGGAGACAATGATGGAGGTTTTTCAAAACATGCAAGGTAGTTCACCACCATCCTATGTGATTGAAGATGTTCCTGACTTCAAATCATTTGTGGAAGGTTACATGCCAGATGGTAGTGAAGAGTCGGTGGGACACATTAAACCTCTTCAATTCAAATTTAGTATTGTCAAATAATTTCCATTGATGTATTATAAAATGCACCCCATGGACAAGGAATGGCTACCTGAGGCTGTGATAGAGATGTGGAAAAGAAATCAAGATGGCTCCCCAAAGCTTCCATCATGAGAGCCACATGCTTTGCCTCAGATGTCAAACATTAAAAATGTCGAGCTTGTGATTGAAGGGTTGAAAAGATACAAGGCATTTTGGATCAAATCTAAGGACACTTGTAGACATGAGTCTACCTTTTTCAATAACCTAGGTCCAATTATAGAATATTGGGACACCATCATAAAGAGACTCAAGGAACCATCTACACTAGAGACGCGATTGCAAAAGGAGTTTTGGCCTTCAACAAGGTGGAAAGATTCACTTATTAAAGAAAATCAAACATTTCAAAATGATCGTGTTGGCCACCTTGAACCTCATTATTGTGGTCCGTGAAATGCAAGGACTAGACCATAGTTTAGACCACATATGCACATCGAAGAAGGAATGTTTTTGTTGATTAGACCATATGATGAAAATCAATGCCCTGTTTGGTTTGTGCTATACAGGGTCATATAATTGTTGTTAGGTCAAATGACCAGTCAAGAAATTCATTCTACACCACACAACTTAGTAGTGTTCGGGAATGTTGCGTTCCAAAAGATATCGTTCCGAAGCAACTTAGCTTGGGATGCATTCATCAATTGACTCAAATTTATTTGAGGCAATTATCAAGAGACTCGTGAAAGCAATTCATATGATAATGACATCATTTGGATGGTGTATAGATACACTAGTGTGTGAACTTTAAACATATAATTGACAAGACTATACACTACAAAAAATACATATTAATAATGAAAAGAGACTAATACTTAATAAAAGTCGTGTCTATGGAAGGTTAATAAATGATGCCAATTTGCATACCTGGAACAATCGTGATTGCTACAATAATTTAAGAAACATCCACTTCAAGTAGTATTGATGGTTTCCCCTGAAACAAGAAGAAAAAGTGAAATATAGTTAGGCTATAACACTATTATTTTGCAACCTCTCAAAAAATGATCGTTGGATTCCTGTGAAAGATTTCAGATCCTTAAGATCCAATCTACTTGAATGATCTTTGGTTAGAAAGAGAAATACACTACCATCTCACCAATGTAGAAAAATCAGCATCTACACACAATTTGAGATGCAAACACTAATAGAACTTGATCAAACTTGAATGAAATGATTATGTATTGTTGCTGTCCGTACAAAACCAACAAGTCAGTGTATTTCACACATGTGGATCCCAAAATAGCAAATATAGATCATTCTACACATAGAATTGCAAGCAATCACCAAGATAGTGCACCAATGGATAGTAGAACCCAAGAGAACCATGTATAAGCATGAAATGAAATAGAGAAGAGAGAAGATCACTCTCTCCATGAGTTACATCCTTTTATAGCAGGTCCAAACCCTATCTGGCCACTTGGATTTCCCACCAAAATGCTAACCCTACTAATTTTGGGTCTAGATTCAATGTACCAAACTATTCAAATTGAATCTTCTCAAACTCGCATTCTAACTTTCCCATACTTTCAAAAAGTGTTTATTCAAATGAAATTTAGACTAATGAACTTTGAAAAGTCAACCTCTAAGTCTAAAACAAGTTTTGGCCTGAATATGCCAAATATGGAAATATTGCAAAATGTGATGAAACTAGTTGAATCTTTCACACTCGCTCTTCAACTAGTTTTAGCATAGACTTTGATAATACTCCAAGTGAAGTCCTATGCTTTATGAACAAGTCTTTTCCCAATGCTTTGGTGAAGACATCAGCTACACATTGTAAAAATTACAGCAAATAAGGATCCTAAAACACTTGAAATGATGAGGGAAACAATAGATTATGATTTCATAAGATTAGCACAAGTTGAACCATCAAAATCCATCAAAAATCTATGCTTGAACCTCACTAAATGGCCCAAATCCTTGAAGAAGGCTTCACACGTGTGAAAGTACGGCCTCCCACAGTCTGAGTACTGTACACCAGACCTACATTCAATCCTATAATCATTAGTAATCACAAGTACTCAAACAATTATGAACATAGAGAGCAATTGCACCATTATGAGAGAAAAAACATGAAATTGCTTGATTGATTTTGGTGAGATATCATCACCTATATATACATGATCCATCACGGTTTTGGGCAGGTATGAGTAGCCCTAAACCTATCCCTAATTCTAATTTTGGTGGATCTTTCATCCCTACCAAGTTATGGTTGGAATCTTGGAGATCCCTCAACAATGCAAAAATTACCAAAAATAGCTCCTATTTTTTCTCCCTTGTATCTAAGGATAATTTGGATTCATTCCAAAGGTTCTAACACTTAGGTCTACTTGAGAACATCCTTATGAATGGAATCCTATGCTATTTGGCATGTGTGACAAGCCACATCATGACCATCTAACTATTTACAAGTCATATGACCAAAACTAGTCAAGCTAGAATTGTGAATTTTTAACACTCCTCCTCACTATCTAGCTTGGTTCAATCATTGCTTTACTAATCACTCCAAGTGATGATCTGAACTTCATAAAAGGTGTCTTTTGAAGTGGTTTATTAAGTAGATCAGCTACACATTCATTGCTTGGAACATGCTCCAAACAATCTCCTTGGCTTGCACCATTTCTCTCACAAAGTGATGGCATATCTCAATGTGCTTAGATCTTGCATGGAAGATTGGGTTAGATGCAAGGTGTTGGGCTGATATATTGTCATTGTAGATGATTGGTGCCTCCTCTGAATCCATGATCTTTAGTTCCACCAATAATCTCTTGATCCAAAGTACCTCCTTTGTAGTGGTTGTCAAAGCTTTGTACTCGGCCTCGGTTGAAGATAGAGATATAGTTTCTTGCTTTTTTGAAAGCCATGAAACCACACCTTCTCCTATGAAAGTTGAATAGGCACTTGTTGATTTCCTATCCCTCTTGTCCCCTGCAAAATCTGAATCACTAAATGCATGAAGGTTAATCACATCTCCTCTATATAGAATCCCAAAATCCAATGTACCCGAGATGTATCTTAGAATCCTCTTAGCCTTTTTCCAATGGATATTCAATGGCTTTTGCATGGATTGGCTCAACCTACATACACTAAAGCTAAGATCTGGTCTAGTTATAGTGATCCACATTAAGGAACCTATAAGTTGCCTAAACAAAGTGATGTCCATGAAGGATCTTTCATCATCTTCATTTGGCACTTTTACATCTTGCTCCATTGGTGTGTCAACACTTTTGCATACTTCCATCTTAAACTTCTTCAAAAGACTTTGAGCATAGTTTACTTGACTTATAAAGATAAAATCAGACCCTCTAAGTACTTCTATGCCTAATATGAAGTGAAGACACCCTAGATCTACCATCTTGAACTCTAAGGATAGATCTATCTTGATTTTTTCAATACCATCAACACTATTTCCACTAATGATGATGTCATCTACATAAATGAGTAAAAGTACAATACCAACATCATCAAACTTAATGTAAAGAGTGGGATCATATTCACTTTGAACAAAAGAAAGTGAAATAAGATAGCAATGTAGTCTTGAATTCCAAGATCTCGAGGCTTGCTTCAAGCCATAGATGCTTCTTTGGAGATGGCATACTTTGTTCTCCATTCCATGCTTGATGAACCCTTGTGGCTGTTCCATATAGATATCCTCTTCCAAAAAACCATTCAAGAAAGCATTAGAGACATCCATTTGACATAGAATCCATCCAAAATGTGATGCAAGTGCAATGATTAGTCTTATTGTGACCATCTTGGCCACGGGTGCAAAAGTTTCCTCATAGTCTATCCCTCTCTCTTGAGCATAACCTTTTGCAACTAATCTTGCTTTATGTTTGTTAACACTCCCATTTGCATTCAACTTAAGCTTGAAGACCCACTTGCATCCTATTACATTCCTTTGAGGTCTCTCAACAAGCAACCAAGTTTCATTCTCAATCAAGGCATCATACTCATCCAACATAGCTTTATACCATTCTTTGGAGTTCAATGCATCTTCAACATTAGACGGTTCTTCAAAACTAGATAAAGCATAAGAAGTGGATGATATACCCTCAACTTGCTGTCCTTTGCCTTGATATGTGAGCCTTGATGGCTCCACTTTTGCCCTTGAAGATCTCCTTGGTGTGATAGGTGGGTTTGGTGCTTGCTCCTCCATGAGCTCCTCCTCAAAACCAAGATCTTGCTCCTCGGCCATCTTCTTCTTGATTGTTGGAGCACTTGAGCCTTCTTCAAGCATATGCATATGATGTTCATCAAAGATGACATCCCTTGAAAGAACAAATTTGTTCAAGGATGGGAGATAGACTTTGTAGCCCTTGCTTGAGCTTGCATATCCAAGCATGATCCCTCTTGTGGAAGATGGATCCTCCTTGGTTCTTGTTTCCAATGGCACATGCACATAACATATACACCCAAAAACTTTCAAGTGATTAAGATTGGGTTTCTTTCCATACAACATCTCATATGGAGTTTTGCCTTCAATTGCTTTGCAAGGCACCCTATTCATCAAGTAGTTTGCACATACAAGAGACTCACCCCAAAAGGATTTGGGCAAACAAGCATCTAGTCTTAAAGCCTTAGAACATTCACATAATGTTCTATTCCTTCTTTCAGCAACTCCATTTTGTTGAGGAGTGTAAGGACAAGAAGTCTCTTTCTTGATCCCTTCCTCCTCACAAAAGGCCTTGAACTCATTGGAGATGAATTCTCCACCATTGTCACTTCTAAGAATCTTGATGCTATGATTATGATGCTTTTCCACAAACAACTTGAACTTTACAAAAGTATCAAATACTTGAGACTTGAAGGAAAGTAAGAACACCCAACAATATCTTGAGTAGTCATCAATGAAGGTTAAAAACATGGATGAACCTCCATTAGATTTGGTGCTAGCAATGTGCACATCCGAGTGTATGAGTTCAAGAGGATGAGATGACTTTGTGATGGAGTTAGGAAACACCTTCTTATGTGCTTTGGATAAGGCACAAGCTTCACAAACCTTGTCTTCCTTCCCAATAGACCTTGGTAGGCCTAAAGCATACTCCTCCTTGATCATAGCCTCCATGGAACCCGAGTTGACATGTCCAAGTCTTTTGTGCCATAAAGTAAAGGTAGATATCTTGCTCTTCTCGGCCAACATGACAACATTAGTATCCACAAATGCATCCAGCTTATAAAGTTTGCCAAGTCTAGTGCCCTTAGCCACTATCTTACCCTTCTTCTTGATGAAACATTCATTTGAAGCAAAGTCAACATTGAAACCATTGTCTACCATTTGGCCAACACTTAGTAGATTCTTTGTTATTGTAGGAATGTACAAAACACCTTCTATGTTGATCTTTTTGGAAGATCCTAAGCAAAGGGGAATGCTACCAACTCCTTCAATCTTACAAGCTTCATCATTTGCTGTATAGATAGACTTTATAGGTCCATCATAAGATAAGAGAGAAGAGAAAAACTCCCTTTTACTAGTCATGTGTGAACTAGCACCCGAGTCAATCCACCAAGGATCTTCTCCTTTGAAGCTTGTTGAAGAAAATATGGACATCATGAGAGAGTCCTCATGTGAACTCTCCTCCTCCTCCTCTTTGCTCATGTTGGCTTGGCTTTGATCTTGCTTCCTCTTGAAGCATTCTGAGGCATAATGCCCCATCTTGCTACAATAGTAGCACTTCACCTTTGATTTGTCCTTCTTGACTTTGGTGGTTGATGGAGATGCCTTTGGGGGTCCTTCTTGATCCTCAAGCTTTGTAGACTTCTTGAATGTTGATCCTTTGCCTTTGGACTTGCCTTTGCCTTTGGTGAAGAGAGCTTGGTCATCTCCACCTTGGATGGAAAGCCTATCCATCCTCTCTTGCATTTGGCTCCTTCTTGATTCCTCGGCCATGAGTGTGCCTTGGAGTTCTTCAAGTATGGGTAGCTTACCCATAATTGCATATCCCTGAACCAAATTGTCAAATTCAAAGCTTAGTCCATTCAATATGAGTTGAACAAGCTCTTCATCCTTGATAGGGTCACCTATAAAGGCTAGCTCTTTGTTCAATTCCTTTACTCTTAGGACAAAAGTATGTGCACTCTCTCCTTTCTTTTGATAGCTTCTATAGATTTGATTCTTCAAAGCTAACATTCTAGTTTGGTTCTTGGATTCATAGACCTTTTGCAAAGTCTCCCAAGCATCTTGAGCTGAAGTGCAATCTCCTACCTCTCTTAAGAGTTCATTTGCAACATTCATTTTTATGCAATGTAGTGCAACATTGCACCTCTTGATGTATTTGGCTTTTTCTTGAGGATGAATAGGTTCACCCTCCTTACCATTTACAATTTCCATCAGATCTTGCATAATCATGATAGATTCCATTCTAACTTTCCATATGGAATAGTTAGTTTTGTTGAGCCTTTCATTAGTATCCAAAAGATATGCATTTATAGATGCCATCTAGTCTCCTAATCAAGGACTTGACACAAATGAAGGTTACTTCTATTGATTTGATTGAAGGTCTACCTTATCCCACTTCTTAGGGACCTGAAAAGATCAGTAATAGACTTCCTATAAAGATCTAAGAATGATCTCTACCAAAATCAAATCATAGAATACTAGAAACAATGCACTTGCTTGATTGAAGTAGACAATACTAGTAGAATTGCCCCTCTTTCTATAAAGAAAATTAAAGCTTACAAATGATCTGATCAAGAGTGAATTTCAGCAAGTTAACTAATCCCTGTAGTTTAGAAACTTCTTGTCATTCTTACGTATACCTCTCATTCTCTTCATTCTCTCCGTTCTCATTTGTACTCAACTTCCATAGACATATTTTGGACTACATAATCGGAGGACAAGAGGAACCATTGATGCAGGCTAGGATGAAGATGAGCAGTTTGCTTGGTGCGGGCCAAGCGTTGTCCTAGTATCAGATCACCGCGTGTGTACAGATCAGCAGTGAGGTAGTATAGGAGGCACGCACTAAAACGATAACCCAAAAATAATAGTCGACAGTCGATAGCGTATCAACGCGCAGGTGAGTATAGGCCATTGTTCGTTGTGTCAAGTTTTTGGATCAAAATTGAGTCTTCATACTTTTCACATGCTGATCTTTGTTTTTTCGATGATCACACTTTAAAATCGTTGCAAATTAGAAGCAACGTCACTACCATGCCAAAGTATGGAATTTAATGACGATCCTGAGGAATTTGAACAAGAATTTGGAAATAAGGACCAGGTTGATGACAAGAATAAATCTATGGAGACAGCCATGCGTGAAATTCATAGCCATACCAAGACTAGTATGACGGAAGGTATTATTTTACCAAATTCAACAAAGCTAATTGAACATGCACCTGGTAAACTCGTGTATGTTTCTAAGTCCCTTGGAGAGAGAGAATTAGCAGAATTCACTGAAGTGCTAAAAGAGTACCAAGACGTATTTGCATGGTCGCTCAAAGACTTGAAAGGAATTCCTGAAGAATTTGGTGACCACCGCATTGATCTGAAAGAAGATGATGTTCATGTTGGACAGAGACAGTATCGTCTTAATCCAAAGTACTATATGCACCTTCCCAAAGGGAACACAATGAAATCACAAGATAATATCAGAAAGCAATTTGCCATAATCTCAAAGTGTTCTATACATGAGAAATACTTCTCCTCTTATAGCAAGGAGGGCCTTCCATAAGCATCCACTAGCTTATGGGATTAACTTAGAACTTAGAACTTTAGGAGTTTCTAACTTGGGACTTAAGATAACTTAAGATAACTTAGAATATTTCTAAGCTTACGTTTCTTAAGTCTAAGTTCTAAGTCCAAGTTTAAGTTATTTTATTATTTTTAAGCTTCTACCCATGGACTTACAAAACACATGCCATAGTAGAAGTTTATTGGCAAATACACTTGCATGAGCTTACAATACACATGCCACAGAGTTTTATTTCTTTTCTTTTTATATTTTTCAATGTGTTTGCACAGTTGCTAATATCATCCCCCTCCTTATTGGATTGGTGGTCCCACACCAATTGAAGCTTTTTTGTTCTGGATCTTTTGAGCTTCCTGGAGACGAGACTGCTATTGTCGAGATTGGTAGATCTTGTTGTCGATGCCCTCCACCATCTGCCAACGTAATTTACTAAGGAAGGGCAGTTTCTTGTAATAATGGAACAGGCCTTGCAGGAATACATGGATTTTCCAGAGCTTGATCATGTCAACATGAAGCGCCGAAATGAGGGCTGTCCGGTAATAAAGCCGCGCAACGTGGATATAATCATCTTTAGTTTGCAAGGGCTTGTTGATATCTATGGAAATTGGTTGGAGCCCCCTATCCTGATATTCTTTCAGTTCTGCCAAAAATGCTACCAGGCCGCAGTTATTTGCAAAATATCATATGTCGTGATCCGGGCTACCATGATGCTTTTGGTGAAACACACACAACAATTGGTAATCATATCATTTGCTAGGTTGCTCGTGTCTTGTGAGTTTGGGCCAATAAATCTTGTTTTTTAGCTTCTTGGTAGGAAATGGTTCTCGACGTGCCACTGGGAGAATAGTATGGATTGGTGCGCATATATCCATGTGCTTCGAAATTCCATTCCATGGATGTTTTGCTCTGTAAAAATAGTTGATGCCGCCAAGCTGGTTGTGGGTCCAGGAGCTTTACGACCTCCTTATGAGTTTTGCAGTGGTTTGAGGTTTGGCAAAATGTAGCCACCTCGTTTCTTGGGTTGACACTATTTGGTGAACTCTTGGGAGATGAGTTGCTCGTTGCTAGGTGCATTTTGAGAGATGCATTGCCTTATTGTTGGTGCTTCAGCAGCTAAGGCATATTTAGTTTGTGGATCGAGTTCAGGGGATAGAGGAGGTGAAGGGTTAGATGCAGCAATGCATTGGGATTCTGGAGAGAAGTGGCGTGGAAAAAGAAAGCTAGTTGGGTCGATGGGGTTAGAAGCGGTAGAGGTGAAATGGTGTTGGGAGGAAGTACCACTAGTGTAATAAGGATTGGTTGGTGGTTGAACTACTTGCACTTTTAATTGTCCTTGAAACAATAAGCCTTGATTTGTTGGCAGAGGCTGCTGAAATCATGCCCCATTGCCACCATCTGATCCATCATAGTGAGGCCCGAAGTCATCAAATTGGGCATGCTCTGCATGGAAAGAAGGTGTAAATTGAGCAGCTGCCTTTAACTTTTCCTCCAGGGTGGCGATATGTTGGTTGAGGGCCTCAACGGAAGTAGTATAGCATTGCTACATTTTGGTATGCTGCTCCGTCATGGCCTTTAACTTTTGTGCCAACTGTTGATATGCCACTGCTGGGATTTGAGTTCCTTCAGGAATAGTTGGAGGGGCAAAATCTTGGAAATCAACCAGTTCCAACTGTTCCTTCATAGCAGAATGTGCTGCTTTTGCATCTGCTAAGGCCTCGTCCCATTCCATTGTAAGATTGTCTATGGCAATTTGCAGGTCGGAGATCTTCAACTGCAGTTGATTTTATAAATGGCTGCGCATTTGCTATTGCTATTGATTGTAGTCGGTGGGATTTTGAATTTGCTATTGCTGTTGCTTGCATTCCGCCTCCAACTTTGCCTTTTGCTGCTGAAGATCTGTCCGGGCTCTATCGTTGAACTACCTCATTATATATTGACCTCCTAAGGTGCCAAAGAGGTTGAACTGGAGCTCATTCACCAACCAAACCGCTTGTTGGGATGCTAGTGGTAATTGCTCCCAAGGGCCAATGTCAGGGAGTGTGGGTGTATAATTGGGACATGGCGTGGGATTGAATGAAAGAAAATCAGGAATGAGTGGAGATGGTGAAGTGTGAGAAAATATAGGGGGGAGGTTTTTGAGGTATGGTAGGGGATGTAAGTGGAGGTGATTTTGGTGCTAGGTGGTGAATGTGGTGGTGACTAAATGCGTGTCGGAGATGTGTGGAGTGGAATAGTTGTTATGGTGGTGGATGTGGTTTGCATTAATAAATGTAATGTGAAATCGTCTACATTGACTACAGAGTCAAGTAGGGTGGAAGAATGTACAGCGGAGGGATTTTGTGAGATTATGGAATCAAAGCCCGTGTTAATTGTGAATGAAGGGGTGGATGTGGTAGTAAGTGGGGGAGGTAGTGGTGGAAGTAGGGTAATGTTAGTAGGAGATGTTGTCTGAACTGCTGAAGTTACCTGAGTTGGCTGGGACGCTCCTAATGAACCTGAGCCAGATTCAGCTCCTACATCCACAGAACTGCCTGCTATTGCTACTGTTTTTCTTTTTGCTCGGCTTGTTGAAGTAGGGCCTCTTGTTGTTCTAGAACCTCCTTTGGGACTTGAGAATATTTAAGGCTCCCGCCGGATTCAGCATATTTTGTTCCTATATCGTTGGATAAGGTATCAGAGGAGATGTTGGCTTCAGTGCTTACCACCTTGTCTTTATGTTTGTTAATGAAAAGTGCAGGTGTGGTAGTTTCTATTGCTACTTGGGGGCTGGCCCACTTTCTGGTGCTAGGGAACAAGGTTTTGAGTTCCTTGAGAGCTATTGTCATCTTGTGTCCCAATTGTTGCTGGACTATCATTTGCAAAAGATAACCACATTTAGTGGTAGCCTTGCATTGTTTGAGGGCCAAGCATAGTTTGTCGACAATCTTCTCGGCCACTTAAGGCTGTGAGTGGGGTCGTCCAACATCATGGTTAACACAAATAGGTCGCTAGGTGGAATGTGATCGATGCGAACTATGTGAACCTCAATCAGGATCAGAAGAATGTCTGCCACAACTCGTAGCTTGGGATCCTTAAGGAGCTTCGTGGCAAAGCCATTATGGGTGTGAGCGACGGCTTTGCCGTTGTCAAGCAAGAAATTTTTGAAATAGTTTTGGTCATAGCTGGTGCCCTTGCCATGGATTGACTTGCCAGTGTCTGGAAATCCGATCAGTTGCATCTTGGCTGGTGTGATGTCAATAGTAATGTAACTGCCATCCTTGGAAGGAATGTGAAATGAGTGGAATTCATCCGAGTAGGAGGAGTAGACATCATGTATCAGACTCTCATGCTGTTGTTCAGGAAGATGGATTAGATTAAAAGCAAGAAAGATGAAAACGTCATTGGCTGATCGCATTATTGCAGAATGATCCTTGATTTCCAGTAAAAAGAGATTGCCTATGCAAGGTTTGGGGGCCTTATGGCGATGCACTGAGACTGAGGGATCTCTGAAAGCCATGAAAACATTAGTAGAGAGATTTTCAATAATTCTGAAAATTTTGAAATTTTTTGAAAATTTCAGCATGAACTCACTTGCAAGAATCTAGAATGAACTCGTGGAGACGATGGGTGAGGCCTATATATAGAATTTTTTTGACAGGAATTCACCTAGAATTCATCCTCAATGCTCACGATTTCTCAAATAGGTCTACAAATTTTGAGGCAGTATTCTGAGGGCTGGCGAATTTCTCTAAGTGATTTTTTTGTACTAAGTGAGTAAAATTGGTTGACAGTACAAACATTGGTCTGATCGAAATTCTCAGATATAACAGAGAGATCGTGGAAGTGATTTTGAGGCTCAATGAATTATCTACGAATTATGTTAGTGAGTATCTGATGCAAACACCTGATTTTTTTTATTTTTGGACAGTTTGACATTGATCTTGAATTTGTGGAGGTAATAAATGAATCATGGACAATAGAAATGGGTCTAAGCGGATTCTATCTGGAATAATTGTGTATCAAAAACTTCAGAAAAAAATGAATCATGTGGTTGGACAGAAAAAGACTGATTGTAGTTCTGATCTGAGGGTATCTTGATGTTCTAATAAGAAACATATTGAAAAAAATTGTCAAAATGTCAAGCATGTAACAAAATTGAAAAAATAAACAAACCTAGTACATATCAAGATAAAAACAGGGTTTGTTGGACTTTCGGAGTCTGCTTCCATTGACCACAATGTCTAAAATATCGCCTTGTAGGGTTTGGAGTTGTATGAACCAGAGGCAAATATCTTTTGGATTACATAAGGTCCTTGGCTAGAAAATTTTAGTTTTCCTTTGAAGGCTTTGGCTTGGTATAATAGGACCTTGTCTCAAACCTGGAACTCTTTGAGTTTTAAGGATCGATCATGCCATGACTTTTGTCGACGTTTGTGGACTTGTTGGGCATGGATACTGATTCATTGTGTCTCACAGAGTTTTTATAGGTGGAATAATCTATTAGCTAGGAACTATTGATGATCTAGCTTGAGATTATATGCTACTCGTAGGGATGGAATATGGAATTCCACAGGCATGACATCTTCCTGGCCATAGACTATTGGAAAGGAGTTAGACCTATGGCTCTCTTCAAGGTAGTGTGATAGGCCCATAGAGCAACGTGAAGTTTTAGTTCCCAATCAGATCGGCTAGGCTCGACGGTCTTGGTTAGGACACCACATAATATTATGTTGGTGGATTCTGCATGTCCATTGCATCGTGGATAATACGGGGAACTTTTGCAATGTACCACAAAGAATTTTGAAAGCAGAGTTAAGAAAATGTGTTCCCCTATCGCTGATAAGATGGCCAACCCCAGATGCAAATGGCAAGGCTCATCCCTAAACTCATGCTAGGGAGCATTCACGTGCTTCTGTGCTGGAGAATTAGCAGAGATCCTCATAGTATCGTCAGATGAATGATTGTTCGAATGCCATGTCATTTGCTCCACGATGGAATTACACTTAAACATGTGGCGTATCCTAGGTATGATGGAAAAATGTCTTACCACCTTGGCGGGTATGGTCGCTCCTTGTAAATCTTGCTTGTAGCGGTGTTCCCCACAGCATGGACACGTGCTTGCCTCCTCAAACTCATCTCGATATAACATGCAATCATTGGGACATGCATTGATGCTCTTGTAATCCATGCCGACTGCGGATAGCATTTTCTTGGCTTCTTGTCGAGACGCTATCATGGTGTTATTTGTGGGCAACATTTTCTTGAGCAAACTATGACAAAATATAAATTTATGTAATCAGTTATGTATAGTCTCTCACAACGCATGATTAAAAAATAAAATGAGATAAGAGCAATTTGTCTATAACACACATCATGAAGCAAGCAAGCTTACCCAAACAACTCTGTCACGCTCACATCCGACCACCCGTACTTAGTTTGCAAGTTCAAAAGTAGCAAGCAAGCTCACAACTTTGACATTTGTGCACCCTCGTACAAACGATTGGATGCCAAGCCACGCATCATCTCTTCTTCCCTTGTCAATGTGGCCTCGGGTGGGTTTGTGAAGAACGCATCCATCATTGCATCCATGTCCCCATCGTGATCATGTGATGTGTGTCATGCCCATGACTAGTCTCGGGTAGCGTGTCCACTCTAGGGACCGATAGACCAACAACCCATAAGTTAATTGTGACTATAAGAGAATTGGGGCCCTTATATGTACATGGTCATAATTAATGGTTGTAGGCCTAAACACTTGATGGTGGAATTATATGGGTCTATCAGTGAGTCATTGGGGAACTGGATGACGTGGCCCAGATAGGCTACAAAGGTGTCCAGTGAGGTGTCACAGTGCACTACTAGTGGTGCATGGGCCTTGGAGGGTATAAGTATACCTATTGGGCTCTCAAAAATTCTTTTACTTCGAGGATCAACTTGAATCATGTACCACCATCTGGGATCTGAACGATCGGGGTGAAAGATCACCTGCAATTGATTGATGTTACCATAAACATTGACTCGTAGTTGGTATCCATAGCTATGCTAAAGTTGCTTGCATATTACTATACACAATATACATTTTTTGCAATACGCTAAAAATTGATTGATTGACAACAAAAGAGCATAGACATCTTGAAGACATACCTGCTCACATTGTTGCAGAAAAACAAATGTGTCATTTTGATTTGTCCAAAGCTTGGTGGAGTCAATGGCAAAATAACCACTCTCATCTTTCCTAACAGTTGCATTGGGACCATTGCAAATAACTTTGAACCATTTGACATCAACTATGAAAAAGCTAAATTGCCTAAATCCAACTTCAAGGATGTCATTGATTGTCCCACAATAATCAAGTTGAGAAGAGAGTAAATTGGTGTCTGCTGTGATTGCTCAACTATCTTCGGTAAAATTTGCCATGACTCCACAATGGTACGTGTTTCTATTTTTGTCAATGTGCTCCATACGAAAGTGTCGTCCATGCGTCCACATTGCATTGTATTTTCTGTACTGAACGAAATGGATCTAAATGTGTTAGGGATACAACAAACATGTACAAAATTGCATGTATCAATAAACATGTGAAGGTTGTAAATCTCACCCCCTTGTATATTCCCACTCTCTCTATGTTACTTCCTGGTTGTTTGCTGAGGCTTCTCTAAGTGCATCATGTAGCCAATCAAGCATCATGTCCTTGGGTAGAAGGGCGAGGTCAGGTGGATATGGTTGTCTTCTTTGCCCTCTCCTGAAAGTGGCTCGAGCGATTTGTCTACGAGCATTGGCATTTTCATATAGCGAAATCCACTTTTGTATTTCCTCGCTATTAAGAATTCAAAACTTAGTTTACCTTCTCCTTGAAGAACTCACTCATTCTCATGATCGCTCCTTTTCCTTGAGGAACCTCCCCAACAACACGCTCATCATCCTTCTTATCCCAAAGACGAGGAATAGAAGGATTGCTATGAGCAAGGAACTCCATGATGTAAACCATGGACTCTTGCACTAGCCATCCTTCTGCCATGCTCTTTGTCTTACGAATCCCTTCAATGTTTTCATGAATCGTTCCAAGAAAAACATCCAATGGCTATGGACAATGCCTGAATTGAAAAAAATGAATCAATGTGAGTGACGAAACATGGGAATTACCACAATAGCAATAGTCTAGGGTGGACTAAGAATATGCAATTGACGCAAGTAGATGATGTACCTTTATTCGTTTGTCACGAATACTTTCTTTTCGGCACTCGAATAATGTCTACATTTGGTACAATCTAGCACAATCATTGAATAAAACTGTAAGTATACATTTGAGATGTCAGTCCATGATTGAAGAATTGAGTCTTTGATCTGTGTTCTTGCTTGTAACTGACATAAGTCTCTAACATGTTTTAGCGTGCTCTTTAACCATAACCTTGGACTTTAGTTGTTGAGGGCTTCTTTCTAGAAATGAATAGTTCGTGAATACGATTAATTAATTGTTTGCACAACCACGAAAAAGGTTTTCCACTTATAAGTTCATGGAATTTTATATTTAGGTAACCACTATGCTAAGCATGGAACACTTGTAAACATACATGAATAAAAAGAGGTTTTATCATTACACACCAAAATAACTAGAGCTTTATCAAAATAATTTTTGATGACCTTGTCTTGGCAAAGTCAAATCTTTATCATAGTCTCGTTCAGAATGAAAATTAAACGAGACTTATTCATCTCCTTTACAAGCACGTTCACAAAACCTGTGAAAATTGTCAACATTTCCTTGTCTAGTTTTAGGCCAAAATTGCTAAAAATGGCACATAGTTTAGGATCTGACTTTTCACACGTGTGAAACAGGTCTAGATATTTTTAGTAAGTGTATTTTTTCAGTATGAAGAAGTGTCAAACTTCAAGACCTTCGAAATGAGTCCATTTTCATGTATTTTGGACATATATGCCAATTTTACCTATATAGGGCATATTTTAGGTAAGGAGGGTCTAGAGAGAGGAGAGAGAGTCATCTCTCTCAGCTATATATAGCAGGTAGGCCGTGGAGAAACAGGTTGGAGCAGATCCATTGTATTCATTTGCTTAATGAGAGATTTTTCTATTGGGTTCTCCTTCCATTGTTGGCATTGTGTAGTGATTGAGTTCAAGCTTTGTGTGTATGATCTTAGGTGCTTTCCAAAAGTGGTAGGCTGATGTATTATGGACTGTATAATGCTATTTTGGGCCGCACTTGATGTTTATGGAAGTTTCCATTTGTGATAAATGCTTTTTGATCAAGTTCTTTGCATTCTAGGTAGCATAGAATGTGTTGCCAATTCCTAGCTTATGTAGTTTGGAGTGCAAGCATTCAAGCCAATGATCTTGGAGTTTAGATCCACTTAGGATCTGTATTTTTCACATGGTATCAGAGCTGGTTGGCTTCTATTTACAGTAAGTATTCCATTTTTGGTGATATTTGGATGTTTGATCAAGTTCTAGCATGATTTTGCATTGCTTTGTTGATCAAATCTTACTAACCTTTGTTTTGTGAGTTGAACTTGTGGATCAAAAGCATATTTCAGGTCTATTGAAGATCAGAGGCTGAAAAGAAACTATTTTGGATCAGATCATAACACCTAATCATTTGTGATTGTGAGGCTTGTGCATATTCAATACTAACAATGTTCTTTTCAATCCTATTGTTGACAATCTCCATTCTTGGGTGAACACTCTCCTTAAGTGGATGAAACTTCTCCTTAAGTGGATGACAAATGCTCTTTTGAGTGAGTTGTAATTCTCCTAAAGGCTGAGCAAAGCTCCCATTTGGATGAAAGATCCCCTTTTTTGGGTGAACATATTGTAAGCTCCATTGTGAAGAGCATATTGTAAAGATTGTCATCAATTTTGGCATAAATTTTGGTGTACTTTGTTGAGCATGTAAGTAACTCTCCTTATGTAATTTGATTGGAGCATTTGCTGGAAGGTGTTAACCATTATGCAAGTGTGTTTTCAGGTTCTTAACAGGTTGAGGAACATTCTCATGTGAAGTGATCTTAGATCTACATCTAAACACCAAGATTTGACAAGATAGTGAAGCTAGTCTTGTGATTCACTAAGTGTGCTCATTCATTCACCTCTAAATCTTGTATTTATCACTTGCTGGAGTTTATAAACTTTTAGAAGTGTGGTTTACATGTGGTTTTTCAGGTTGAATCAATATCTTAGTGTGTTGATCATATGTTGATCAAGTTTGTTCATTACTAGGTAATCTTGGCATCCTAGTTTTGGGTATTTTCTAAGAATGCAAGTAACTCTTCACACCATAACTTGATTTGGTCACTTGCTGGAAAGTTTGAGAGCTTAAGCAAGAGTGTGTTCAGGTTGGTTTGAGTTTGTAATCCATTCTTAGTGTGTGCAAAGTGTTGCACGTGTTTCAATCTTCCTTTCTATGCTTGAAAGCCAAATAGTTTCAAGATAGAGGTCATTTAGGGTTCTAAATCTTTTAAGATCTTCTCCTTCTTCATTTATTGAGAGAAAGGAGAGTGCTAGGTGCATTAGAACAGAGCCTAAGGACACAAGAAGATTTTAGCATCATGACATCCAATGGTGGAATCATGTTGGAAGCTAAAGAGAGGTTAAACTCTACAAACTATTCAACTTGGAAAGTGAGGATGGAGTCTTTACTAGAGTTGAATGAGCTAATGGATATAGTTGTGGGAATTGAAGAAAGACCTCTAATTCTTCAAGAGCAACTAAATTTTGATATAAGGGCTAAAAGAGCCTTACATATCATAAAGATGAATGTTACCAATGAACTTCTTAAAGAAGTTGGTAAATGTACTTCTTCAAGTGAAGCATGGAATGCTTTGAAGAAGATCTATGAGTCCAAATCCACATCTAGGGTTCTCACCCTAAGAAGGCAAATCTTCCAAAGTTGTCAAAGAGAGGGAGAGAGTGCACATTCATTTGTCTTGAAGGTTAAATCCTTGAATGATGATCTAGCATGCATAGATGAAAGCATAAAGGATGGGGAACTAGTTCAAGTCATGTTGAATGGTTTGCTTGATGAACATTCTAACCTTGTACAATGCTTTGCTATACAAAAGTCCTTGCCAAGTGTCAATGACTTGCAAGAGATCTTGGTGGCTGAAGAGCATAGGTTGCAAGCCAAAGGTGGTGGTGCATCAACACAAGGTGGAGATGAAGAAGCTCTTTTCACAAAGGGCAAGTTCAAAGGCAAGTGGTCCAAGCAAGGTAGTTTGGAGCATGGAAAGCATTCTTCTTCTTTGCAAAGTAGGAAGCAAGATAAGTCCAAGTTCAAATGTTTTTATTGTGGAGTGAAAGGACATTTTGCAAATGAATGCCATAAGAAACAAAATGCTAGATCTAGGTTGAGATCTAATGTACTTCTTGGAGATGATAATTGTTGTGCTAACTTGGCAAGCTTTGGTGAATCTATGGTCAATTTTTTGGATCCATTGGATCTTGAAGATGCACTAGTGTTACCTACTAGTCATATGGAGTCATGTGGAGCTAAATTAGCATCATGTTTGTACTCTTCTACTCATGGACTTCCAAGGCTTGGTGGTTCTTCAATGGTGCTAGATGGCAAGTGCAAAAATGGAAAAGGTAAGGAAGGAGCTAACTTCATCAATGGAGTTGATGAAGATTCTTCTTTGGAAGTGATTGTTGCTAATGACTTGTTTGTTCATATGGAAAAAGATGGAGATGCTAAGTGTCATTCTTTGCAAGAAGATGGTTGTTCTTCTAATTCTTTTCATATTGATGTATGTAATCATGTGGGAAAAGATGATGGTGCTTTGAGCATGCTTGAAGGAAATGGTTCTTTTACATCTTTTTGTGATAAAGTCATTTGTGCAACAAGTGGTGTCACATTTCTTCATAAAAAGAGTAGATCAAAGGTTTCTATCATGAGACTTGGTGAGGGAGATCACAAGTCAAAAGGAAGAGAAGTATGTGAAGTGTTCAAAGTAGGATGTACTTTGAATGATGTTTTTATGAACGATAGTGAGGAAGAATCATTATCATATGACTCATTACCTAAATCATTGAGTAGAAGTTCATGTTTGAAAAGAGAGAGTACTTCAATCACTCTTATGTTGAAGGTACTAAGGATTCTTTTCTTGGCTTCTAATATTCAAGAGTCTTCTACTTCTTATGGTGCAACTATCAAGAGGGAGGTTTCTAACTTTTGTGGTGCTAGCATTAAGAGGGAGTCTTGTGAAGGAAAGGGCAATGGAAGAGTGGTTCTTGGGAAGATCCAAAGCATGGATCTAACATCTCTTCATCAACTCAAAGCATTCTATGATTGTGGTGGATTGTTCATTCATGGTCAAGATGGCAAAAGGTTGGTTGAAGAAGACTACATGGAGCAACTCAAGTGGCAACTTCTTCAAGGCAAGGGAGATATCATTGGTGAGCTTATTGAGGTTTGTTATGAACTCAAGAGGGCTGTTTTGATTAGGTTTGATACTCATCTTCACCTACTCTACTTCATGTTAAATGGAAATGTTGGAATCTATCTTTTGGTTTATGATGGTGGCATTGTTTTCACTAACTATAGTGAAGGGTCAAATTTGAGCATTGATGAGATCTTGTGGGATCTTAATCATGTGTTTGAGAGGGAGTATCTTCAGAGTTTCAGATCTGAAGATGTTCACATATGCAAGATCTTTGATGTCTTATTGGAAGATCAAGAGGTTGATCTTGGATTGCTTCATCAACACCAAGAGACAAGTGGCAATTCGAAGCTAGTGAAAAGCATCAAAGAAGAGACAAATGGTCAAGGCATTTTGGATCTGTTTTTACAGGTTCTTGAAGGTTCAAGTAAGGTCTTTGGAGCTGCAAGGAAGTGTCTTCTTACTCTACCTCACTTGCCTAATCTCATGTATGAACATTGTTATGTCAATGTGTTGAAATTGTCAAATTTCAATAAAACTAGTTCCATAGTTTTGCATCCTTTGGATCTTGGAGATGGAATAGTTATCATTGCTGGTTTGTATGATCAAGTACATGAATTCATTCAGATCTTTAAAGGTATTGAAGTGGTCAATATGTTTTCTTTTGAACAAAGTTCAAGATCTAGTATTCTAGTGTTGGCAAATTGGCAACTTGTTGACATTGTAGGATCAAGCGTTGTGTGCAAATCTTGTGGAGGTACTTCAAGTATTTCAAGTTCAGGTTTTGGTCATTCAAATGGAGTAGGGAACACATCTTTTTGGCATTCATTCACTCAAAGGCTTTCATGGATTGAAGATCTACAAAGGCAAGGTGGTGATGGAAGTTCATTCATGGAGATACATGTTGCATTCACTATATGTATAGTGAAATGTGGAGGAGGCATGCAAACACTTGTTGATCACTTTCATTTACAACTTGTTTGCTGCTATTTTACAGAGAAACCAGAGATGGATACATGGAGGAATTCATTAATTGAGATTCTATGTTCTTTTACATGTACCATTTTTATGATTCTATGTAAAATTGATGTAAGAAATAGTGAAGCATCCTATATGGACACTATTATCTATATCAATTATGTACATATTAGGATCCTTGAGAAGAGATCTATTCTGATGATGGAGATCATTCTTAAGTTGGAACAAAGTAGTGTTGTAAAACTAGCAAGTTAAGTTGAAGAGGGAGTGTGAAAATTGTCAACATTTCCTTGTCTAGTTTTAGGCCAAAATTGCTAAAAATGGCACATAGTTTAGGATCTGACTTTTCACACGTGTGAAACAGGTCTAGATATTTTTAGTAAGTGTATTTTTTCAGTATGAAGAAGTGTCAAACTTCAAGACCTTCGAAATGAGTCCATTTTCATGTATTTTGGACATATATGCCAATTTTACCTATATAGGGCATATTTTAGGTAAGGAGGGTCTAGAGAGAGGAGAGAGAGTCATCTCTCTCAGCTATATATAGCAGGTAGGCCGTGGAGAAACAGGTTGGAGCAGATCCATTGTATTCATTTGCTTAATGAGAGATTTTTCTATTGGGTTCTCCTTCCATTGTTGGCATTGTGTAGTGATTGAGTTCAAGCTTTGTGTGTATGATCTTAGGTGCTTTCCAAAAGTGGTAGGCTGATGTATTATGGACTGTATAATGCTATTTTGGGCCGCACTTGATGTTTATGGAAGTTTCCATTTGTGATAAATGCTTTTTGATCAAGTTCTTTGCATTCTAGGTAGCATAGAATGTGTTGCCAATTCCTAGCTTATGTAGTTTGGAGTGCAAGCATTCAAGCCAATGATCTTGGAGTTTAGATCCACTTAGGATCTGTATTTTTCACAAAACCTTCTTCCTCCTCCTCATCTGGTTGATCAGCAAGCAATTTTCCTTGAATTTTGATTTGTGAGTCTCCCCTTCCAAGCTTCTTAGCTAAATGAATAAAAAGCTCAGATAGCTTTGTGTTGTTGACCCCTATGGTGAAGTAGTACATGAATTTTTTCTTATCCTTCAGTGGAATATCTTGAGGATTACCCGAAATTTTAAAAGAAATCCTTGACATTTCGAAGATTATCACAGACAATTGAGAATCTGCAGAGAGAAAGATTTTCTAGGAAAATTTCAAACATTACCTTAATGAAAATATTGAAAACTTTAAATAGACAAGCGGTTTTTGTGAAAAATCTCTAAAAGTCATAACTAAAATTTGCAATTTTTGTAAAGTTTAACTATAAATTCAGCACATTTTCTCACTAAAACACTTTTCACAGACTGAGCCTTGTAAAACAGGAGAAATACGAGTAACGGCCTATGCTGAGCAATCCATGCTTAGCATAGGTCGATAGGTGGTAAGAAGAGAAACATCACGCCGATTTCCTATGCTGAGCATAGGTTGTTACTCAGGACCCAAACACAACCCATGCTCAGCACAAGTTAGAGGAGAGGACTCGTGCAGCCACCTATGCTGAGCATAGGTCACCCACGTTTTAAGAAGATGAACACTAGCTAAAACATGAATATTTAGTAATGCAATACTTTAGTACCCATGCTAAGCATAGAATAAAGTTAAAAAATGACAAAAAAATCTTACCATCAAGAAATGTGTGATCGGGAACGTATGCAAAATATTATAGAAACCCATGACTTTGTCGTAGCGAGAGCTCTGGCAGCATGTGTGCTTCCGAATTCCCAAATGAGGTGAGTTATGCTTGGACTACGGTCCTTAAATTGTTTTTTTTTTCATACCCCCGCCTCACAGCGAACTGTTGCATGCGACTCACCTCGAGCTTGCGTCGGGACCAAGTTGACGCGACTCACCTCACCTCACGCCGACCTCGAGCCTGCTTTGGGACCGTCCAACAGTATTTAAGGCATGGTAGCCGCTGGAAATTTTAATTAACTAGTTACTTGCTAGGCTTGTTGCTTATCTGCATTTAGCTGTTTTTCTTATTTACGTCTATTGAGATTCGCATAGCTTTATTTGTTCTATGACCAGCATAGGTTGCAGTTAAGTTTGTGGAGCACATTTAGTTTTATGTGTCAACTATTTTAACAGGTCTATGCTTAGCATGAGTATATAGTTAGAATTTTTTTTAAGGTTACGATGTCAAGTAGTTCTACCTCCTCTATTCTAGTAGTTGTAACTCAATACGTTGCAACAAGTGCATCATCTTAATCTGATATTCCCAATGTGGCCTTCACTTGCATTGATTATCTCCCTGCCAAGGTTTATAAAGAACGGAGCACCTGATAGTGTACTTTGTCTAACAGAGGCCTAAATTCTCCTTTATATAAGGGAGAAAATCAAGTCGTTTGTAATGTTTTCTGGCAGAGCTCTTGCAAAAAACACTTCACAAAAAATTTGCATCTTCATTATCAAAACGTACTTGGCATGCACATTATCCCCAAATAAGCGTATGTCATAACCTGCTTATTTCGGAATTCAATGGTTATTGCAGTATAAGAGACGTGGTTCCCCAAAAAGAGCACATAAGAGAGTAATTATGTCATTATAGTGAGTAATTCTATCATTATAGTGGAAATAAGGATATATCAGTGATGCACACTGCAATGGAATGGAAATGATAGGAAATCTGGTTATCAAATGATATTTAGATAAGGTAGCCAGAACCACCAAGCGCAATGGAAGAATGTAATAAATCTAATAGAAACAGATTTAATGGTAGTTCCAAACCATATACCTCTCCTATACAATAGCTATGTATGATCATTACTGTCTTGAGTGATTAAACAATCAACTACACACATTCTGATTAACCACAAGTTCCAAGATTATGAATCCTCCAGTTCTGACTCAGTAGCTAAGCAATCTGCAAAATGACTCGAAGAATCACACATCCCCTCTCATCTCACTTCTCATAATCGGACCGAAAACATAATTGTACTAATGTGAATCAAACAGTTACATGCTTCAACATGATTAGGACTCAGTATATCAATGTATTGAATCATTTATTATAAAACATGATTATTACAAAGATTGATTCCATTCATAAGTGCAACAACATTTGCAGATCAATACAATGATAATCATTTTCTTCTCTGCTGGGAAGAAGGGAGAAAGAAAAATTATTTCTACTCAAGAATAGGCAAAGACAGAGCTCTTCTCCTTTCTCTCCTACAGACAAGAACATAAGGAAATGGTATGCCTGAAAGTGAAAACATTTTGGCTCATATAGCTAGGAATGAGACGTTCGTAGAGAGACCAGCACCTATAACTGCTTGCATGCTAAAAGCCGAGGGTTGCTTGACAGATGTACATGTCTATCCAATGCCAATGCCAATAGTACATTGCCATGTGGACGTTAGGGTTGCCTGCACATTTGCTGAACTGTAAAAAGGAACCGTAGTTGCCATTGTTGACTTCAACAAGAGACTAAAGCATTTGATAACCGTCGGCAAAATAGCGAGCCTATGGTTGAAACTGCCCAAGAACAATTCATAGAATGTAAAGCTCTTGTGTCAAGGAAGAATGTGCCATTGAAGAGTCTGCCTACTGTAAATTGCACCCTAATTGCCTTGTTGAGATACGGTGACTGTCGACAAAATTGCTAGCTGTACTCCTTGACACGTAGTTGAAGGCTCCACATAATTGTAGCACCCTGGCGCGTCAGGGTGCGCTAGCCAGGGGCTGGCCAAAAAGGCGCAGGCGGGCGCCGTGGCGCAGGCAGCGGCGGGCACCGGCACCGACGCCAGGTGGGTGGCACCAGGCAGCGCTCAGGTGGCGTCGGGCAGGCAGGTGGGTGGCGCCGGGCAGGCAGCGCCCAGGTGGCACCGGAAACCGAGCAGGTGGCACTGGGCATCTTCAAACCCACTTGCACACATGTGAGTAATATATATAGGTACTGGTTTATCTCAGAGATTTGCTTATGGGATAAGCCCTGGTGCCCGACACGTGGCACCAGGGCAAGCAATTTAAAAAAAAAAAAAAAAAACCTCTCTGCCTGGCCCACGCTGACGCGTGCGCAGGGTGCTAAAAATAAGAGGAGCCGTAGTTGGATACCATAGGAATCTTTGTTAGTGTTCACGCGGCCTTCAGAAAAGCGTGATGGCCATTTGAAAGGCAGGTTGAAAGGTGCATTGTAACTGCCCATAAAAGCTCGTTGACTTCTCCATTGGAATTCCGAGTTAGGTTAAAATGGAAAAATCCGATCAGGGTCGGATCGGATCGGTTGGGTTTGATGGATCGATTTCCTGTGGGTCAGATTGTGTAACTCTGGATCGAGTTTTGCTCAGGATCGATCTCCAGAAAACCGAAATTGGTAATAGAGCTCTACAGGGTCGGAATACTTCTTGTTCTACTTAGAATCGATTTTCTACAGCTCAAAATCAGAAGTCGTACTGCTATGCCGTACTGCTATGCGCTCAGGGATCCAAATTCTTTAAAGGGCGCTGCAGGTCCCAATCAGATCGATAAGCTGCAAACGCATGTAGAAAATTCGTGATAGCTAACCGTTGAGTGAAGAACTAGCCATTAGATTGACGTGGGCTGCATGTCTAACTGCTGGTTTGTTGTCAGTTAATAGGTTCACTTACTTGCATTGATTGATAGGATCAGAAACCTGCATTTTGTGCTCAGGATCAGAATATCATAGTTTGGATCGTAAGTACATTATGCGCCCTCATCATACCCAGACTCACTTTAATGTAGATCGCTCAAACAACTGGATCAGATCGATTCCCAGGATCGAGTTTTGTGTTTGGAACGGTCGGACTGCTGGGCATTTCTCGAATCTCAGGTTGCTTCCAAGTTAATCGATCCACGTCACTGAAGGTCGCGAATATTAGGTGAAGGGTTGTTGAAGACCTTGACGTGTGCAGTTTGTTTACTTCATTGGATGCTCGAGGTCTGACTAATGTTTCAAAGATCGAAATAGCACTGCAGGGTGTATCGATTTACTTTGTCATTCGGACTTGTCCTTAGAAGAAAGGTAGACTACATGCACTAGAGTCAAAAATCTGTACATACTCTCTCTGATTCAGTTGCATTAGCTAGTATCTATAATGAAAATGTAAATGACAGTGCTGTTATGTGGCATAGTCGATTTGGACATGTGCATACAACATCACTTTCTTATATGCGTTGTAATAATTTAGTTGATGGATTGAATTTCCCTTCTTCATTAGATAGGAAATCTTTCTTTTGTGAATCATGCATCTATGGGAAGCACTCTAGAAGCAAGTTTCCAAAATCACATTCCATCAAAACAAAGCATGTATTGGATCTTGTACATAGCGATCTGTGTGGTCCAATGCCAACTTCGTCATTAAGAGATGTGATCTATTTTATCACTTTAATAGATGATTATTCTAGATGGTCTACAATCATGTTCACTGAGTACAAATCTGAAGCTTTTGAATGCTTCAAGAGATTCAAGGCCATGGCTAAGACACAAACGTCTACAAAAGTGAAGGCACTCCGAACTGATGGTGACAACGAATACATCTCTAACGAGATGTTTGACTACATGGTTGAACATGGTATTAGAAGACAATTCACCACTTCCTATTCAACTCAACAGAACGAGATTGCAGAAAGGAAGAATCAAACTCTTCTCAACTCAGCCATATCCATGCTACATCAAGCACGCCTACTTGCAAAGTTATGGGCATAAGCTATTATTACAGCCTGTTACGTGCAGAACAGATCCAACACCAAGCCGTCAACAACAAAACTCCTCATGAAGTTTGGCATAGGCACAAGCCTAGTCAGCCATTTAAAAATCTCTGTTGTATATGTTTTGTTTACATTCCTAAACAACTTAGGAAGAAGCTAGATCACAGGACAAATAGATGTATTTTCATTGGCTATCCTGATGAACATAAAGCTTATAAAGTTTATGATCCATCCACCAATGTAGTATTTGCTTCTAGGGACGTAATATTTCAAGAAAATACAGATTATGATTTCAAACAGCCATCGGTAAACGATGCTATGTCATTTCATACTATTTTACATAGCATGAATTCTTCCAACGTTGATGTTCCTTCTATAGAACATGCACCTACAACTACAAAAGCCGAGAAGCCAACAGTACCTATCATCAGACCAAACCAAGCTAGCTCGAACAGATTTGAAGAAATTCTAGAAGAAGCATCATCACATTATGGTCAACCAAACGTCAACAGATCTTCACGGACTCGGACAATTCTTGAGAGGTATGCACCTCAATCATTCTGGACTTCATCAGAAGAACCATAGAGCCTAGCCGAAGCAATTAACTCCAAGGATGTTGTGAAGTGGCAAGAAGCTATGGAAAGCAAGTACAACTCACTTTTGATGAATCAGACCTAGACACTAGTCTACTTCTCCACTCACAAGAGAGTTATCGACAACAAGTGGATCTTCAAGAAGATAATCAACTCTGATGGTTTCATTGCCAAATGAAAAACACGGCTGGTGGCTAAAGGATTCACTTAAGTCCAACGAGTGGATTATCAAAAAAAATTCAATCATGTCATCAAGATGCAGTCAATCAAGACTCTGATTGCGTTAGCAGCCATGAAAGACCTCGAAATGCACCAAATGGATGTCAAAACAACATTTCTCAAAGGCAATGTCGAAGAGGAGCTATACACCTTCCAACCGAAAGGATTCGAAGTCAAAGGCCAAGAGCACAAAGTGTGCAAGGTGCACAAAGCAATCTATGGTCTGAAACAAGCCGCAAGAGCATGGGTAGATAGAATCAACTCTTATTTCATTTAATTGGAATTTGCAAACAATTCAGTTGATTGTAATGTTTATTCAAAGCATATAGGCACCAATTCAATTCACATAGCTTTTTACGTAGATGATGCATTTATTCTATCTAACGTCACTTCTCTACTGCACACTACTAAGAGTGATCTTTCAAAGGAATTTGACATGACTGATTTAAGAGCTGTCAATTCTTTGCTAGGAATTCACATTACTAGAAATAGGCCTCAAAAGATATATCTTAGCTAGTAGGCATATCTAAAAGGCATTTTAGAAAAGCTTCATATGTCTGAATGCAAACCAATTGATACTCCAATGGATCCAAGTATAGTATTGACTAAACCTTCTTGTGCTGATACTGATAGTGAAGGACTCGACTTAGAATTGTACCCTTATCATTCACTAATCGGATCTTTAAAGTATGCAATGCTTTGTACTAGATCAGATTCAGCATATTGTTAGTACGTAAGTCAATTCATGTCTAATCCTAGGATCTCTCATTGGAAAGCATTAACGAGAGTGATAAAATATATTCAAGGAAGTTTAGATCACATTTTATGTTATGATGGAAATGCTATCAACCCACTCGTCCTGTGAGGCTACTCCGACTCAGATTGGGGAGGAACATGCCAAGCTTCAAAAGAAGCTGTATGGATTAGGTTATTACTTCACAAATTACATCACACTCAGTTCAATGCTACACCATTTTGTGTGACAACTTGAGCTAGATTTCACTGTCACTAAATCCCACAATGCAGAGGGTGTATAATAAAGTTTCAGATTGTGGGCGATTTCATGGTATGGTCAGCGAACTCTAACATGGAATTCTAATTGATAGTTCAGTGCTCGGAGATTGGGTGCAGTGACATGTGCGTGCTTCAAATCCTCAACTGCTTGTATTATTTCTTTGGTCCATTTTGGATCTGTAATAGCTTCATGAATTACTCTGGCTTTTCTTGCAACATCAAGAATACATATGTGCTAAATTATTCTCCTACTCACTACATAATCGATCTTTAATCTTCACCTATTTTATTATCCAGTTCTGCGATTTATCTGCCTCTCACCTCCACTTTCTGCAGTTATTACATGTTGTGCACATGTGTTTTGCCAACGATGCATTTAGAAAACACTTATGTGTGACAAGAAGAGTTGCTCTTTATGTCAATTTGCTTTGATAGATTCCATTGCACTGGATCAAAAAATAATAAATTAAGTTGGTATCTTCCTTTTAAATTTTTTATTGATTTTTTGTCCAAATGCAATGTTTGGAGAACAAAAACAATGTTTATTTGTAAGGACTTGAGTGCTAAATAATCGCTGAGTTGTTGGATGATGGTTGGGATACAAAACAAAATCAGCAAGTTGAGGGCAAAGCATGTTACTCATCCATGACATTTAGATATCACATCGAAAAATAAATGCTCGCTTAGCTACTATAGTATAGAAGATGGATCAAATGCAAAAATGTTTGGAAGCCACTTGATCAAGAATTTGGTCAAGGAAGATTGAGGTCAAGGAAGATTGGTGTCTCAATCACATTCAAGCAAAACTAGACATGTTGCAATTTGATCTACCTCAGTACTATCAATTTTGATTGAATGGTGTAAAGGTACGTTATGTCGTATAAAAATATTCTTTTTTTTCTATTTCTAAGTGAATCAGTTTCATAAAATATATTAACTAAATAATTTCTTTTGTGCAGGTAAGAGTAAGGTAGGAAGAGCATATAAATTGCAAAGATATTGGAACATCCATCGAAATTAAAGATCCATAGATTATGAACTATGGAATTTTGTATTATGTAATACAATTTTTTGTATACATCATTTTTGAAAATATATGAACCGGTTTTTCTATGAAGCTCTTTCATTTCTACGATCTCCATTTCCATGGTGCAAAACACAATGTAATTGCAACTGGATAATATGAGTTTTTGATAACAAGATTCATTCTCTCCTATAGGAAATGCTTTATCTCCATTGGGGAGATCTTAAGTCACTTGAACTCCAGTGACCACTACAATCAGATATCGAATCGACGCTTGCCCTTGTTGATGTCTCGTATATATTGGTTGTATTTTTGGTCTTCATTGCCTTGGTTTGTATTGTCCTTGTCTTGGCATATTTGGATATGTTCAGAAGATAATCTGATCAAAGCTTTGTTGCAACAAATCTAAGTTTGTCGCATGTTTGGATTGGTTGTGACATGTTCGAAAACCCGTAGAAATTAAAGATAAATGAATCATAACCTGAATTAATAACATGATAAAAAACAAGTAAGAACAACCAAAGAAAAACTGTAAATATCTTTCTATTAAAAAATTTTGTACATGTGTCTCATCCACATCAAGTGAGACGAATATTTAATCAGTATCAACTATCTATGATCTCTAAATCCATTTCTCCAGTTGGAAGTAGCTTGGATGGAGAATACTCGACCACTACAACTTGATATGAATTTTCGATCACAAGCTTTATGGTCTCCTGCCTGAAGTGCATTATCTCCATTGGGGAGACCTTCGAGAATTTAAACTAAAAAAAAACATAAACATAATTAAATGTAATTAATCAAAGATCAGTTAATAGGAATTTGAATATGAAAAAAACAAAAACACAATTAAAAGTTATTAATCGAAGATTACATCTTCCAGATTTGGAAGTCCATCTTGTAGTGCAAGCCAATTAAAAAAGTGTTTGGCGTTGCATACGGTATACCAACCAGAGCTGACAGAATCACAACAAAATCATCTAAATCATTGTCTAGAATAGGAGGAGAGGAACTAATATTTATGGGGGTAGGAGGAGGAGATTTAGGAGGAGGAGATTTATTAGGAGAGGAAGATTTAGCATGAGAAGGTAAAGATGGATTCTGGGAGGAGAAGAAGGAGACTTAGGAGGAGAATTGAGAGGAGATTGTCTAGAAGAAAGAATCTCATCCAGATGAGATGGCTTGGAAAAATCCCTCGTTTTATTTGGAGGGTCAAGAGATCTCCTCTTCTCTGAAACACTCCCGCTCTGTATATGAATAACAAGCCGGGATGGTTGAGATTGCTTTCGTTTTCTCCTCTCTGAATCTTTTTTTGGAGGAGAGGAGGGAGCAGGTCTAAAGTATTCTCCAAATTTGTCATATGTGTCCCGAAGCCTGAACACACGTGTTGAAATTCTTGGGCATGATGGTCACCCTCTTGGCATGGATAGCTGCAACAACAGTATCTGAAAAAAATTCCACCTATAAATCCTCATATGCAGTGTGCAGCGTCTCAATTTCCATTACCGTCCATCTCACATCTGTAGATAGAGTTCTTGTAACGTCTCTGAGGGATCTCTGTATGTGAGCTTTCGGAATCAGAAGATAATTTGTCTTCTGTAGCTTCTGAATATCCTTGAGCCAGAGTGGGTCTCTTCTTCTGCCCTTTGGCCTAGGAGAAGGTGGTGCTGAAAAAAAAGGTGGTGGTGGTGGATTTCCCTGACCCGCTCATGAGATTGGTATTCCACCAGGGTGGCCTCGTGCTGTTTGCTTGATCTGCACCATTAATGTCCAATATCAGATCAGTGCGTGATGAACGAGAACCCAGGATCAGAAGTCAGGTCGAGCGTGTCGAACCGATACCTGAGTTCAACCAAACCGATAGCTGGTAGTGGATGGGCACGCGCGAGTAATAGCGGATCGTAGGAGGTTTATTTTGAGCACGATGAATCGATATCGCTTGGATGTAGAGAACTGTAAGAACTCTAAGCAAAAAAATTCCAACGTCGTCCATCAATATATGAAAATCCGAAATGATTGCAGACGTGGTGGGTTGGATGTCCGAGGCTCAGATTACGATGATGATTACTCTGAGGCTTGTCAATCAAATCAAACTAAATATCCGTCTATCATCAAAATGATTAGTCGATATCAAATAAACCAGAATTAGTTTCAACTAAAGTATGGTCACATCTACAATTAAAGCTACAAAAGTATGGTCACATCTACAATTTATTGCTAAAATTGACAAGGTTAAGCTATAAATATCTGACTTTTTTTATATCCAATCATTATAATTTCCGAAAATTCCAAAAGCCAGTATTTCACCTGATAGCTAATCGATGCGCATATACAACATGTGAAAACCAAAGGTTTATTCTCACACGCTGAACCGATATTGGACGGAATATGAATGATCAGAGCTTGACTTGATAGATTTTGTGTAATTTTGGACCATATGAAGAGTCTACCAAATCAAGCTTTGAGCATGCATAATGGGGTCCAATAATTTTCAAATTTTCAAAAATATTTTTGTATCTGCAATAGCGATTCGACACACATAGTCCAAATGAAGAATAACCATCTTCTGTCAAGCGCGCTGATCCGATATCTGATACGCAAAAAAATTATATTGGAGCACATTATGAATGACTAATGAAAATGTTATGAATGAACATTATCTCAAAAGAAAAAATCTCGTCTTTACGGTGCTTAATAGGACGAGAGATTGTAATAATTCTGTTCGTACACATTTTTCAATGATGTCCATTTATCATTTGTTTATTATTTGTTTAATGATTATTCGAGGAGTCTACTGCTTGAATATCTAATGTATTCTGGCGCATGTACAGATTCTAGGGTCAGGGCTAATGATGATTCGTTGAATCTAGTGATAGACTAGTCAATGTATTTTGGCGTAGGTACAAATTTGTCTCACTCTGATTGGTGGATAAATATAGACTATGTTTCTTAATTTGTTATTTGACAAATGTATGGTTGTGATCAACAGGAATTGACTATAAATATGAGCATTACTTGCCATATTTCGATTCGGTGATCTTTTATTTTGAACTCACTAGTCTTTTTGTTTTCTTTCTATCTCGTGATATTGAATCGACGTGCGCCTTCCCAAACAATGCATGGTCAGATTCAATCAGGCACGCTGAATCGATATCATCCACTTCTGACGTGTGCTCGCGACAAATTTCAATCTCGTCCTAATGATATCGGATCAACGTGCGCACTCTTGTTCATTCCTCTACCTATATCATTCTGTCTCGTTGAACCGATATTAGGTTCAATATGGCTAGTTCCTCCATGTCCTCAGATAACAAACTTCTGGATTTTTTTAATGCCAGTGACATTCCATTTGAGAAATTAGAGTATTTTGCTAGTATTTTTTTTGCTCCCTTCGATATCGATAAGCTAGTTTACGAGAATCATTATAATTTAATTTCTTATCTTGATAATTTCTCTCAGATTATTAGTACTCCTGTTTTGGATATAAATAGTTTTTGTTACGTTCATTTTCAGGACCTTGTGCATTCCCAACTATCTTCTAAGCATAAACACAATAGAAAGTACTCTAACATGCATGACCATTTCAAAAAAAATATATATTGTGATATCCACAAAAGAATATGCCGTCTTCTTATCAAAGGAATGACATTTGTCTTTTACATATCTACTGAAATTTCAGATGATGAGTCTGTTGAGTCTTCAACTGTTCCATTGATCGAAGCATCTGCACCTGCTCTAGTTGATGTAGATGATGCAGATACCGATATAGGCCTTGAAGCTGAAGCATCTATGGCTTCAGATTATCAAAAAATTCTCCCTCGTTCTATAATCCTCTCTGATTCTCTTCCATTTGCATCTCCTGTTAATCAATTAACTCTACTCGATGTTCCCTTATATATTATAAATAATGAAAGTTATATTTCATTTAATGATATAGAAGATGGTTTGAATTTGAGAGAGGATAAACTCCCCTCAATTTTTGTTCAAAATTTATCTGAATTTTCTGACATTGTTGATACTCATATGATGACCTTGAAAGTAAGATAGATTATGATAAAGATGACAATTGGAAATCTGGCAATGAGGCCTTGGAGGCCATGATTGAAAAATCTAAATCCTATGAAAAAACTTTGGCAGAGGAGGAATTTTTGGAATTCCAAGGACATATCCCCCAAGGCCTAGATATATCCCCTCCAAAAATGTATAGGCCATTGGAGGACATGACATTAGCAAAACAAATGTCATTGATTATGATGATTATGATCTGGTACATAGATATTATATTGGTATCGATATTGTTCAATTTTCTTATTGAGTTTGCAGTGTTATGTATAATTCTGAATTTATTTTATTTTCTCGTTTACAAGATGTTATTAAAATAGATGCCTTTGGTATGAGACATGGAGGCGTCCGTGGTGTATCAGCTGCGAGAAAAGATGTGTCTCTATCTCATTATTTGAAACACTTTCAAAATAATGAGATTTGTGTATATCATTAATCTTTTAATCCATATGCAACCATTGTCATCATGGCCATCAAATCCTTATCAGTTTGTTTAGGAGGCCTTAAGTACGCAAGAGGAACATATAAAATATTTTTTGTGAAAAGAGATTTGGCTATTAAGATATTGGGTTGTACTCCCAATGAGACTACAAAAAGATCATCTGCAATGGCCCTCTATTCGGATTACATTGATATGAGCAAGAGGAAAAATTTAGAATTTTTGGATCCATATGAAAGGAGATTATTCCTTCATGACAATACCATTTGTCTGAATCTTGAAGAGGATGATGATGATAATTAAATATTTTTCTGGAATAGATTTTTGATATATTACAAGGATCTCTCTTTTGTTATGAATTTGAATGTCTTTCGAAATATCGTAATACTTGGCGAGTTTTTAGCTTGATATTTAAATTGTGCTCTTCTATAAAACCACTGAAAAGTTGAGCTAAATATTTATTTCTTGAATTGTGTCCTCTATGATTTGTTGCTCTATGAAATGCTCCCCTTGCTTGCCAATGAGATTTTTCCATGCCTTGTGATGACCAGATACCTAAGCTCTCATATTCGGTTGCATGATGAAGAAGGATGTGTTGCAAACAGTAGTTTTGATTAGTTACGTCAGTAGAAAAAAATATAAGCTTGAATGAGAAAAGTACCAGATAATGATATAGATAAGCACCATGTAATGAGTAACATTGTCTTTTTTCCAACAATCATGTACAGATTTTACAAATGTGGTGCAATGAGTTTGCAAAGTCCTCATATCTTCCGATGATAGGTTTTTTTTCCTGATAACACCTATGAGTTTGTCTAAGTTGGTCCACACTTGTCCCTTTTCCAGTCGATTACTTCCTTCCAGTGTTCGTGTGGCTTGAACAATTTCTCTCCAAATTTTGTATCTGACACTTGATTCTTTGCATGTGTGATTGGATAAGAATCTTCTTGCTTTAGCACCTCCAATTGATGGCTTATTAGGAATATTTCCTTTTTTCCCGGAGAGTCTGTCACTTTTTTCAATCGTGACATTCCCTTTACGTAGTCCTGCATTTGACAGAACTATTTCCAACCTCCTAATTGCTGCTTTAGCCACAGATTCCGGTTTATGATTCCATGCTAGTAGAATATGTAGGTAAATAAGTTTTTCAATATTACCAACCTCATCATGCAATGTGCATATGTGAACATATTTTAATGGAATTGGCAAAACACTTTTCATATTTGGATCTCCAGTTTCTTGTGTTGGGCCAGTGTTTGTTGATCGTCCCAAATTCATATTGTAGCAATCCTTCATGCAATAAAGACATGGATGCTTTGATGTTATCCCATGAGAGACATTATACAAACATTTTAATGTTTTCAAATCTCCTGCAAGGTGCCATTGAATTTGAAAACTTCCCTGATTATTTACTGTAAATTTCTCACCCTCCAAATGTCTCTTTATAATCTTGCCATAATTTGTTCTTGAAAATATCCATGAAAGTATTTTACGGTCCTCTTGCAAGACCTATAGAGAAACAAGTAATGCATGACATGTCAATAAAAACTGGCAAGGTATGAAGTGTTAATAAAGATATTCTAAATGAAAATTGAAATGTAAACCTGGAATGCCACCAACCATCATATGTGATTTTCCGATTGAACACTAAACGTTCAATCATTTTTATCTGAAATTTGGTTCATCAAAATGACACTCACTCGTTCCAACTTCTGACCCTTGATGATTTCAGATTCATCCAATTTTATTACAATAATGATCTTTCCATTTACTTGATGTTCATCTAGTTTATAGAATCGAATAATGTATTTTAGAACATTTTCAATATCAAGCAAAGTATTATTGCAATCATTGCTCACCATATTCTGATTTGTATAATTCATTATATGAAGTGGTTGGCCAACTACTTTGAATATTCCGTTATTATAAAAATTTCTAGCTAATCTTACCCGATATGGACGTGGAAGATAAATTTTCTTCACCATCACTAGGGAAAAAACTTCTTTAACTATTCTAAAAAAAGTAGAATAAGCATTTCTGCTAATTCCAGATACATCACATGCACCTTGTATCACATTCGCATCCAAGTATGATTGAACCTTAATCAAAACAGTCTCTACAATTTTATTTTTCATTTTTTCAAACCGAGCATTTTTTATCATTTCCTTTGTTGACTTTCTTGGTAAAACATGACTTAAAGATGATCCAATGCATGAACGATTTGTTAAACCACCAAATATGATCTGCCACCAAACATTGATTATTTATTTATGTTTAATAAATAAATAATCAATGTTATCAAGTGAAAATCAAACTTAAATGACATATACAAATCAAATAAACAGTTTATATGACAACATACTTGAATGTTCGAATTCTTTTTTTCTGATTGCTGCTATGTATAGATAAGTCATCAATATTCTTCATCGGTACTCTCTTTCTTTTCCTCTTCATTATTGCCTTATTGATAACTTTTATATCAACAACAGATTTTAAACTCTCGGATCACAACTTTTCCATGGATTCTAACATTTCTTGGTTTGATTCCCAAACAGTAGTGACAGTAGCATTCAATTGTGACATAGCATTCTTGAGTGCATTGTTTTCAGCACTAGTGTGTTGCACATAATGAAGCAATTGTTGATTTGCATGTTGCAATTGTTGATTAGCAAACTGTAATTGATGATTAAGACAGGATATGCCATGCATTCCAATATCACGCAACCTTTGACAATATCAAAGTGATTCGCTATTTCCTTCACATACATATCTGAGAAGATGAGTTACGGACTTAAAATCTGGACACAAATTGGTAGCTGGATCATTAGGATAAATTGATCCATCCACCCACAAATCTATATTCATATGATTATTCATTCTCAATTCTCTAACTATTGCATCAACATTCTCTACAACTTTCGCATTTTTCTTAATAATTGGAGCGCATTCCATCGGAAGAGCAACATGCAAATGGACTTTGCCATTGTTAAAGCTACAATCATGTAAATGAATCAAACCATAGTAAATCAATATGAATAGATCTAGCATTCCTTACTTTTGTAATGTTTATGTCTCAATGAAAAATTGTCTCGTCTAATATTTCACTATAAGCATACAGTGATTTCAAAAGTTCTGCCTCTCCCGCTTCAGTTTTTGCATTGAGCACACCAAGATTTTGTCTTAAAGCTCTAGTCCCGAATTTTGGAACGAGCATGAAGAGAAGTTATTACATCTCATGCTTAACTAACTATTGTCTAAAGTTAACCATACTAGCTAAATGTCGGGCAAGGCTGAAAACTCGGAAAACGGTGACCAGAAGTTACCGGTTTTCATTCTCTCTCTACGTAACCTCTCTCTGAAGTGAAATTTCTTAAAGGGCCCATTTTGAATCCATATTTTCCCTAATGTTAGTGATCATTGAATATGCTCTTCAGATTTTGAAAATCAGTGTAATGGTAATTATTCAAAATCCGAAGCATAATAGCAATAGGAATCTTGAACATGTACTATCATTTGTATTCGACTTTAGATGTCCACGTGTAGATTGATTTAAATCTCAAGTAGATTGATAGATCAAGTAATCTGACAACCAAGTGGATCTTGATTCCACTAATTATGTTTTTTATGTCTCTCATGAAGAGCCAAAGAATGTACAAGAGGCACTCAATACCAAGGAGTGGTATGATGCCATGAAGCAAGAGTATGATGCATTGATCACCAACAATACTTGGGAGCTTGTGGATCCTCCTTCCAACAAGCATGTGATTGGTTGCAAGTGGGTATTTCGGATCAAGTTCAATCATGATGGCACCATCAACAAGCATAAAGCAAGATTATGTGCCAAAGGATTTGCTCAAATCCATGATCTTGATTATGAGGAGACCTTTGCACCCGTTGCAAAGATGGTGACAATAAGAATTCTTATTTCTCTTGCTTGTTTTTTCAAGTGGAAGGTGTTCCAATTAGATGTATCCAATGCTTTTCTAAATGGTTATCTTGAGGAGGAGGTCTATATGGAACAACCTCAAGGATTCATCAAGGATGAGTCCAAAGTGTGCTTGCTCTTCAAAAGTCTTTATGGACTCAAGCAAGCACCAAGATCATGGTATTCAAGACTTAATTCTTCTCTTATCTCACTAGGATTTACTCTTAGTGACTATGATCCTTCCATGTATCTAAAGTTTGTTGATAGCAATATTGTCATTCTTCTAATTTATGTTGATGACATTATTCTTTGTGGAAGTTGTATCAAGCTAGTTGATGAAACCAAGCTAGCACTTGGATGTGAGTTTAAAATGCAAGATCTAGGAGAGATGCATTACATCCTAGGCCTAGAAATTGATTTTTATGAAAATCATGTCTTTATATGCCAATCTAGATATGCTCACCCTATGTTGAAAAAATTCCATATGGAAAATTCTAAGAGCATAGATACTCCAATGGAGCAAATTGTAAAAGATCCTAATAGAGGGGATGAAAGATCCTTTGAGGACATCACACTTTTTAGGAGTCTTGTAGGCTCCTTGATTTGGCTTACCATTACTAGGCCCGATCTAAGTTTTTATGTGCACAAATTGAGTCAATTTATGCAAGATCCTAAGATCCAACATTGGAAGATGGCGAAGAGGATTCTAAGATATGTATCTTCATATTGTGATTATGGTGTACTCTATAAAAGTAAAGATCTATCCATTATTGGCTACTCGGATTCGGACTTTGCAAGTGACAAGATGGATCAAAAGTCTATTAGTGCATACACTATCTTTCTTGCAGGCAATCTAATATCTTGGCTTTCCAAAAAGCAAGATACTATATCTCTCTCTTCATGTGAGGCCGAGTACAAAGCACTCACTACAACTACCAAAGAAGTGCTTTGGATCAAGAGGTTATTAATGGAGCTAAAGTGCATCAAGGAGGATGATCTACCAATGATCAAGTGTGATAACGTCTTGGCCCAAGCTCTTGCCAATAATCCCATATTTCATGCAAAAAGCAAGCACATAGAAGTGGCACACCACTTTGTGAGAGAAAAGCTTATTGGAGGAGAAATCTATTTGGAGCATGTCAACTCGTCCTCTTGTATTGCTGATCTACTCACCAAGCCTTTGAGAAAAAGTGCTTTCATCAAGCATAGATCTAATCTTGGAGTTATATCAAGATCAATGCTCAAATCTTCATAGATAATTTTTTAGGAGTGTGAAGAATTGAAAAAGATTATCTATGTTAGAAATAGGGGTCTTATGTTTTCTACATCAAGCATCTAGGTGTAGGATGTTGATAGGAATAAATTTGGCATAGATGGCAAATTATACATTTCCACTTGTAATGCCACTATTGAGCCAAAATAGAGTAAGAGGCTAAATACGTGCCAATTAGAGTGTAGACAAGTGTAAAGCTTTTGTTTGATGAATTCCAAGAGGTCCAATAGGATTTAGAGGTGGAACCTTGTGAGGTCCAATAGGAAATTGAGGTGTGCTTGAATATAGTCCAATAGAATGAAGAGGTGCATGGATCAATGGTCCAATAGGATCAAGAGGTTGCAAAGTATGGTCCAATCATAGTTAAGCATAGTGGTAGCTCGTGGATCTACTAGTATCATTGTACTCCTCATTTTGAAGCTAATTGATTTGGTGATTTTATGGATTTTGTGAGTTATTGGATTTCTAGCTTTCTCTCTCTACCCGAGAGCTCATGATGCTTTTTCTCTCTCTACCCAAGGAGAGCAGCTTGTTTTTACTTAGATTATTTTTTGAGTACTTCCCACACGTGTGAGTGAGAGTTGGAAGTGATTGAATGCATGTAGTAGTGTGTTTTTGCCATAGGATCTAAGATCAATCTTGAATCTCAATCTAGTCTTGATCTTGGTGCATCTACACACCTTAGGAGATCACAAGTACATGTTGTGGACAATCCACACGTGTGAATTCAACAGGTAGCTCGAGTCAACTGTCTTAAAAAAGTAGGTGGCTGACCTTCAAAAGTCCCAATCATTTAGGAACATCATGATATAATTCACTTTAGAAAATTATTTATTTAACTAATTCCATTTCATAAAGAACATGCAAAAAAACAAAAACCTATGCCTCATCATAATATAATTCACTTTAGAAAAAAAAATGTATAACCTAATCAGAATATAATTCACTTTAGAAATATATTTATTTAACTAATTTCATGTCATTATCAACATGCAAAAAACAAAAAAAAATAAAAGTAAAAAATGCGTGGATAATCCACGCAAAATATATCCATGCATGAATATCGTTAACTTCTGGTTCGATCCGATGAACAAACTAAAATTTGCATGGATAATCCATACGTGGATTATCCACGCAAAAATTGCTTTCCGGTGCTGCCAACTTTCCCTCCCAAACAGTTGCCGGAATTTTCAAGATTCACTTTTCGCGTGGATAATCCACGCGCATAAATTTTTCGGCGCCGTGTTAGAAAAACACCGGTGGAATGGCCGGAGGCATGTTCAAAATTTTTTTGGCATGGATAATCGGCGCGTGGATGTTCCACGCAAACAAAATTTTGGAAAATCGACTAAGTGTCGGGTCTCGCGTGGATACTTTGCGTGGATAAACTTTTTTAGTTGTGTGTAACATCATCATTTAAGAACTTGAATCATACATCTGTTTCATACATGTCTAAACAATCCCTAGCACTTGATATTGACTATCCAGCCAATAAAGTCAACCTCCCTATATGTCATAGCTGCATCTTTGGAAAGTAGAGTATGATTCCCTTTCGATCGAGTCATAGGCATGCAACAAAAGATTTGTTAGATGTTGTTCATTCATATATATGTGGTCCAATTCAAACTTCATCGTTGCTTTGATGCAAAGTATTTTATTACCTTTGTTGACGAATATTCAAGAAGAACAATTGTTTATTTTATTAAGCAGAAATCCAAAGCTTTAAAAATATTTTGACAATTCAAAGAGCGTGCAAAAATTGAACAGACACTCAATCAGTCCGATTCCGATATTTTGAAAGAAGCTATGAATAAAGAGTATTCATCTCTTATCAAGAACCAGACATGGACTATTGTCAAAGTACCTGCCAGCAAAAATGTAGTTGATTGCAAATGGTGGTTCAAAATCAAGTACAATCCTTTATTGCATTCAGTATTATGTCAGAATGTATGCATCTCTTTGATTGTTTTATAACTAGTAATCTCTTATGGTTTTGTATGATAATTCAATACTTCATTGTTTGCCTATGAAATCACTGTAGTGCTAACGATTTCAAAGTTGGTCACTATAAGATTGAACGTGACTTCTGGCATTATGTTTTGTTCAATATTTATAGGCGTAGTCATGCATTAGCAGAGAAGGCTTTATTTTGCTGCGCTCGATAAGTCGACATAGTCTTTGACTTGTCATTATTGCATACACCTCTTTCCAAGAGAGTGAAGTTCAGACCATGATGAAAATACTTGACTAGGATTAAGAAGGTACATGATTAACTATGTAATCCAACAAATCATTGAACATGTGGATATGGTGAGTATACACTCCATGGGTTATTAGCATCTTATGAGAACTTGGTGACCACACTATTGGTGTGGGAAATTACACTCTTTTGATGAAATTTTTGGAATTCTAATACACGAAAAGTTAAGATCATACATTAACGATAAAGTCTTTCTCAAAAAGTGGAGGAAACAAGCCAACCACTAACTATCTAATAAGGTTAATGGACATAGAAAAAGAAATGGTTTTCATGTGAGAAACAAGGTCATTGTCATGTGCCAAACCCAATCAAATAGCCATGGTAATGAAACTAGAGCTAGAATCAAGAGAAACACAACGCGTTCATGGATATAGCCATGAAACACAAATCCCAAATAAAGCTCCATGGAATCATCAAATAGAATTGTAGGGATAGAAGAAAATGAAATACAAAATGGGGATGAGATTCATGTGGATTGGGCACATGAGACCTAGCAAGCTCTATTCCCAAGGCGCACATTCACAAAGAGGAGGCTAAGCTCTCTCATTCGCAAACTTAGCCAAAAGGTACTCAGAATGATGTCTCTTGCCTACTTATAGACAATCCCCTAACTTAACTAACATAATTGCCTTGCAAAATAGTTAGCCCTTGGTAAGTCTTACTAACTCTACGGGCCCATATTGGCCTATTTTCCTTATTTAGATACTTTGGAGGGACTAACTAGGGAAGCGACTTGTTCTTAGGGCTAATAACTCCTTCTGGGCCTAACAAAGCTTACACTGAATATAATAATGCCATATAAGCCTAATGTACTAAAAGTACATGACAATCATTATGCATTGAAGTGTACATCTAAGAATTACATTCATAATCAAAATAGAGGACCATGTAGTTATTGCAAAAAATCAGGCCATTTTGAACAATTTGTTCAAAGGGTGACAAGAAACTCTAATAGGCCTCCAAACAAGTCTTGTGATGATGAAAGAGATGATTCAATGAACTTTGTGGGAAAACAACATCAAACATCGCAACATCATGGCATTTCGCTCTGGTGAAAAGAACATCCAAAATGACAGACCAAGACTATGAGGTGAACAAAGAGGTAAAACAAAAATGAAATGAAAATATTTCATTTTGACGATGGTCATTCTTGAAGACATTAGAGATGAAATTGAAAATGATCAACGTTCTCTTGAATTCTTGAATGATTTACTTGGAAAAAATATGACTCAAATCATGATGCATGTTGATGCAACCAATGAATCTAAACAAAAGGGAAGTATAACTTTTTTATCTTCTATGTACTTTCTCATGTGCAAATGTTATGGAATTTTCAAATTTTGAGATACAAAAAGAAGACATCAAAAAGCAACATTTGGGGATGGGAAAGATGATGTAATTGAATAAGTAAGAGTGAAGTCACCACTAAGTAGCTAGCAAGTTGAAAAAAAACAAAACAGATAACAACAAGAAAATTGAAATTGAAACTATTATATAATAAGACAAAGTTAGTGGTAAACAATAGAATAAAGACACTAAGATTGAATAGCAGCTCAAAGCTGCATAAGGGGGATAGGCGTTACTGCCAGGAGGAGTAGACTGGACTGATGACAAAAGCAACTTGGCAGTCCAATGATTAGGCTCCATGCCAGCTGTGGGTGGAAATTCGAGTGTCAAAATGGAAAGATGATGGTAGCAGAAGTTTGAAGCTGGCTGCATGACGGGGAGAGAGAGAGAGAGAAATGTCGAGATTTTCTTACAAAATGTCTCGAGATAGTAGGATTGATGCATATTTTAGATCGAAGGGAATGGTGAGAACACATTCACTTGTGACAACATCCCACAACTCTTTGCCAGTTGGCGATTAGCAAGGTATTCATCTTAAATTTCCACAAGTAGTAATTGGATCCATTCAGCTTAAGACCGGCTTTACTTTGATAATCCATCTGGAACTTAAGTCTATCGATAAATGACATTAAGAATGATGTCGTGTTTTGTTAAAATTGGAAATCCATTATCTAATACTGAAACTTGATACCAAAAATTGAAGAATATGATACTGCGAAAAGTAGCCAATCATATCAATTTGATATTGTGAAAGATATCAAGTATTATAGCTTTGGTATAACAGATCACTCTGATATCATGAAGGTACGATCTGATATCATATATTAGAGCTTTGATACCATGTTGAAAAGAGATGTATGTAATAACGACAAGTCAAGGACTGTGGCGACTTATCGAGATTAGCGGAATAAAGCCTTCTTTCATAATGCATGACTACGCCTATCAATATTGAACAAAACATAATGACAAAAGTCACGTTCAATCTTATAGTGGCCAACTTTTAAATCATTAGCATTGATTTCATAGCCAAACAATGAAGTATTGAATTATCAGACAAAACAATAAGACATTATCAATTACAAAGCAATCACAAAGATGCATACATTTTGATATAATACTGGACGCAATAAAGGATAGATTGATTCAGCATAAAACAAATGATGATGAGCACAAGACAATTGTGGATAGAAACTACATACTCCAAGCTATCTCTGAGTAACTGAAACTCTGTCTGAATTATGCTTCCACTGATAAGTAGTAATTTCTAATAGCAAAACTCTAAAGAACTGAACAAGAAGGCTCAAGAGTGTTCAAGCTTGAAAGCTTGAGAGAGCTGCTTCGATACATTATTCAAAAACTTGAAAATAATAGAAGTGTGATCAGCTATTTATACTAAGCATTTGATGCATGTCCAGTAGGACAACTAATTAGGTCATAGATTGCGATAACTAGTTGGCCATCATGAGCAGGCATCCATCCAGCTTCCCGAAAATTCACTTGATAAACGGTTCGGGCAAGTCTTAAGCTTCAATTCAAATGGAACAATAAATTGTCTTTCATCCGATAAGATTTGTCAGACCATGCCCAATATGTCGGTGTCGGATGATGCCCGATAGTCGAAGCCACCTGTCAGCGATTCCTGAGCATAATAGACAAAAAATCTTGAAACCATTTCCATCCATAAGACATCCACATATCATATTTCTAGCGTCTTAGATCCACGTAATAGACAAAAAAATCTTGAAACCATTCCCATCTACTTTATATTTCTAGCTCTTAAAAACAACATGTTTAATAGTAAGACATAAGCCATACATATTGAAACTGATACATGGCCAATCCTGACACCAAAGGGCCATGTAAAATTCCCACGCAATTACTCGATAAACAGAAGAGAGAGGATCATTTAACTCTATAAAAAATATACATGAGACATGTCAAATGTACATAAAAATTTATATGCTAGACATCACACATCATAGGATACATTGGAATATAAAAACTAGACATAATCACAATCGCCAACGTATATAATATGCACAATACAAATGTTAGTATGTAAAATAGCACACATTAGACAACAAGTAAAAGATACAACACATTTGGAATTCATCTAATAAGCAAAAACAAATTTGAGACAATATGAGACAATAAACATTAGACAACACATGCATGATATTCATAAACATGAACTTTAGATGACGGACATGTAGAATGCTCATTTCCTGGACTTTATATAGTAGACAAGTCTAAATTTTCAAATTTAGACATCTTGCAAGAGAAGGAGCGCAACCTGTTAAATCGATCTCTTAAATACGCATGTGAAGCATTTATTGTAAGGCCTAAATCTAGACTAGGGCTATCCACAAATTTCAAAATACCCTTTTCCCTCTCGAGTTTTAAGAATGCATGCAGATCGAAACGTAGGGTTGGATAAGCATTTTCAATTCCCTTAGATTTTCCAGCAAGAAGATTTAGGTGTTGCAAACGTTGAAGGAAGGCATTGGTATGTGTTCGCGGCTATGGAGATTGACGACAATGGTTAGTGACAATGTTTCATTAGCACGGTGACAAGGTTGGCAACAATGGATCATTTCTTATTGATAGTATAGGTATTGCTGAGAACAGGGGCGGCACAAACAGATGACGAGAATAGAAAGAAGACTAGCAGCAATGAGAGTGCCATAAATAGAAACAGAAGCAAAGATCAATCAGAGCGTTATAAACAGAAGACTTAGGGATTGCAAACATTAAGAGAAGGCATTGGTATATATTAGCGGCTATGGAGATTGTCGGCAATGGTTAGGGACAATGGTTCTTCATCAGCGCGACAAGGTTGGCATCAATGGATCATCATCTTATTGATAGTAGGTATTGGTGAGAATAGGGGTGACACAAACAGATGGCGAGAATAGAAAGAAGACTAGTGACAATGAGAGCGTCGTAAATAGAAGACAATAGCAGAAGCAAAGATCAATTAGAGCGCTGTAAACAGAGGATACATCATGAACATGGACAATACCTGTAGTATTAGAGAAAAAACTATATTCAAAAATACCTATACTGATATCTTTGAGGGAGCCACCGCCGCTTAGTTTACTGACATAAAGTAGCTGAGACTTTCCAAGCTTCATGGCGCCTACAAACCAGGTGGGCACTCCTTGCTTTAAATTTTGCATCTCTGCATTCTTTGAATTTCTGACACTATCCTCAAGGAATATAACTCTTATTTCTGAAATGTTCGCAACATGATAAACTATTTAGCATATAAGCTTCATAGTTATTAGAAGCAATTGTTGCAACCACCTTTTGATAGGATCACCACTTATTGCCTAAGTTGATGTCTTGCTCATTGTACTTCAACATTTCTGCCTCTCTTCCTCTACATATAGTCTTGAATCAGTGTCTCTTTCTCCCATGGCATTTTAATAGAAGACAATGGTTAGCACCACTTTGAAGTTCACTCTTTTTCAAAACTTGCTTTAAACTTGGTTTGCTGATTTATGTCTACACTGTGAAGTTAACTTACAAAATAATCAAGCTTTCTACTCCTATATGTATAGCTATCTATAAGCAACTGATCTCTAGACTGTGAACTATTGAATATACAAACAACTCGGCCTTTTATTCCAGAGTAACTAATGTCTAATGTCATCTAACCTATAGCCCAAAGAACAAGCCATGCTTATCAACTAGAAGTTACTATGGTTATTTTAGAGGCAATCTTCTAAAACAATCCGTTTATATGTAGTTGACTTGACCAAAGAGCATTTAAGTAGAAATCATTAGCCATGACTTAGATACCCAAGCAAAGCAGAGTATCTAAAATATAGATAGTCATTATGCTGCAATATGTTTCTCATAGGTTTCCTAGGATATATGGTATCTCCGAGAAATATAGTTATGTTGATTGTAGGTGTCCTACAAGATATGGTGTCTCAGATAAATATACTTTCACAAATGGAGGTTATAGATAATGAGCCTACCTCGAGCATTGTTTGAAAATGTTGTGGTACATAGTACATCGAGTTGATAAATTCAAACCTAGCCAGTGACTATCTAAAATATAGATAGTCACTAAGTTAGATTAAGTTGCTTTGAAGTGTGCTTGAGATGTAAATACCTCGAACATTGTTCAAGGTTGTCGTGAAATATAGTATTTCAAAAAGAATCCAAACCTATTGAAAGTCATAGTTTTTCACTATGTTGCTAATGTATTGCCTCATACCTGAGGTTAAGGTGAAACATAGTACATCAAAAAAGAGATCTATGGGCATACAAAAAGATGCTATAAACTTTAACCTATAAAACAAAGTTATCTTATCGACAACAATATCATTTACCAAATAGATGCTCAAAGATAGTTTTACATATGTATTGTCTAACTGAAGAAGATACTGATGATAAATTGACAAGTGGCAAGTAAGAAACAAAGTACAGATTTTATGTTAGCATCTCGAAAGATTCCGGACTCGTCATATCGTACAAAAGAAGATAATTCATCTTAAGCATACCTCAAATAGTGTTTCATTAAGAGATTAACTGAAACAATAGTGTATTGTAATCTATGTACCGAGTTACCTCTACTAAAGTTATCATTTGATGAGAAAAGTCTATTTGAACAAAAAACATTATATACCTTCTCCAATACCATCTGCAATACTTTCCTTGTCAATTTCTTGTCATGATGGTGATGGAACCTTTTCTAGTGCTTGGCCATCCTTGGAGCAGCCTTCTTTGTCAAACTCTGATCCTGATAATAAAGTTGCTTCCTCACGACTAGTTGACTTGAGATTTGTAGCAACTTGGTCAGCCTCTTCCTCATCAGAATCATTTGAAAATGGATCCTTTGGCTGGCTAATTGTGGACAACGCGGCTCCCAAAGTTGGGAACATATCCACAGGAGATTTTTCCATGGTGGAAAAAGCCAAACACCATTTTTGGACAACCGTGGTGCTTTTGTTTCAAATTTTGTTGTAGAAGGCTTTCAAAAAATCCATATGAAGACTTGAATCCACCAATGAGAATACATGTCTACGTTTTGTAATGCAAGCTCTACCCAGCATGCCTCATGAGTAGGCACCACAACTAGGTCTGAATCACCTGCACATAGTCCAAAGAGGAAGAACAGGTAGATTCGTTGGCTTGTACTTGAAATGTCATAGAATTATGAGAACAAATATGGAAAAAAAAACAATATCCAGCATAACTTACTTGTGAAGAGTGCAAGAATTTTTTCAAATGTATCTGAGGACTTGACAGTATCGTATAGGCTATGATTTCAGATGTTTTGTCTCTCCCGCTTCAGTTTTTGCATTGAGCACACCAAGATTTTCAGTCTTAAAGCTCTAGTCCCGAATTTTGGAACGAGCATGAAGAGAAGTTATTACATTTCATGCTTAACTAACCATTGTCTAAAGTTAACCATACTAGTTAAATGTTGGGCAAGGCCGAAAACTCGGAAAACGGTGACCAGAAGTTACCGGTTTTCATTCTCTCTCTACGTAACCTCTCTCTAAAGTGAAATTTCTTAAAGGGCCCATTTTGAACCCATATTTTCCCTGATGTTAGTGACCATTGAATATGTTCTCTAGATTTTGAAAATTAGTGTAATGGCAATTATTCAAAATCTGAAGCATAATAGCAATAGGAATGTTGAACATGTACTTAGAGTGGCTATGTATCATTTGTTTTCGACGTTAGATGTCCACGTCAATTGTTGTTTTGATCTCTCTCTCTCTCTCTCTCTCTCTCTCTCTCTCTCTCTCTCTCTCTCTCTCTCTCTCTCTCTCTCTCTCTCTCTCTCTCTCTCTCTCTCTCTCTCTCTCTCTCTCTCTCTCTCTCTCTCCCCCCCCATGCAGCCAGCTTCAGACTTCTGCTACTATCATCTTTCCATTTTGACACTTGAATTTCCACCCACAGCTAGCATGGAGCCTAATCACTGGACTGCCAAGTTGCTTTTGTCATCAGTCCAATCTGCTCCTCTTGGCAGTAACGCCTATCCCCCTTATGCAGCTTCCAGCTGCTATTCAATCTTAGTGTCTTTATTCTATTGTTTACCACTAACTTTTTCACATTATATACTAGTTTCAATTTCCAATTTCAGTTTTCTTGTTGTTATCTGTTTTGTTTTTTTTCAACTTGCTAGCTACTTAGCAGTGACTTCACTCTTACTTATTCAATCACATCATCTTTTCCATCCCCAAATGTTACTTTTTGATGCCTTCTTTCTGTATCTCAAAATTTGAAAATTCCATAACATTTGCACATGAGAAAGTACATAGAAGATAAAAAATATTATAGTTCCCTTTTGTTTAGATTCATTGGTTGCATCAACATGCATCATGGTCTGAGTCATATTTTTTCCACGTAAATCATTCAATAATTTGAAGAGAACGTTAATCATTTTCAATTTCATCTCTAATGTCTTCAAGAATGACCATCGTCAAAATGAAATATTTTCATTTTATTTTTGTTTTACCTCTTTGTTCACCTCATAGTATTGGTTTGTCATTTTGGATGTTCTTTTCGGAAGATCGAAATGCCATGATGTTGTGATGTTTGTTGTTGTTTCCCCACAAAGTTTGTTGAATCATCTCTTTCATCATCACGAGACTTGTTTGGAGGCCTATTATAGTTACTTGTCACTCTTTGAGCAAATTGTTCAAAATGGCTTGATTTTTTGCAATAATTACATGGTCCTCTATTTTGATTATGAATGTAATTCTTAGATGTACACTTCAATGCATAATGATTGTCATGTACTTTTAGTACATTAGGCTTATATGGCATTATTATATTCAATGTAAGCTTTGTTAGGCCCAGAAGGAGTTATTAGCCCTAAGAACAACTCGGTTCCCTAATTAGTCCCTCCAAAGTATCTAAATAAGGACAATAGGCCAATATGGGCCCGTAGAGTTAATAAGACTTACCAAGGACTAACTATCTTGCAAGGCAGTTATGTTCGGTAAGTTAGGGGATTGTCTATAGTAGGCAAGAGACATCATTCTGAGTACCTTTTGGCTAAGTTTGCGAATGAGAGACCTTAGCCTCCTCTTTGTGAATGTGCGCCTTGGGAATAGAGCTTGCTAGGTCTCATGTGCCCAATCCACATGAATCTCATCCCCATTTTGTATTTCATTTGCTTCTATCCCTTCAGTTAGTTAAATAAATATTTTTCTAAAGTGAATTATATCATGATGTTCCTAAATGATTGGGACTTTTGATGAGGTCGGCCACCTACTTTTTTAAGACAGTTGACTCGAGCTACCTGTTGAATTCACACGTGTGGATTGTCCACAACATGTACTTGTGATCTCCTAAGGTGTGTAGATGCACCAAGATCAAGACTAGATTGAGATTCAAGATTGATCTTAGATCCTATGGCAAAAACACACTACTACATGCATTCAATCACATCCAACTCTCACTCACACGTGTGGGAAGTATTCAAAAAATAATCTAAGTAAAAACAAGCTGCTCGACTCAATTAGAGAGAGAAAAAGCATCATGAGCTCTCGGGTAGAGAGAGAAAGCTAGAAATCCAATAACTCACAAAATCCATAGAATTACCAATCCATTAGCTTCAAAATGAGGAGTACAATGATACTAGTAGATCCACGAGCTACCATTATGCTTAACTATGATTGGACCATACTTTGTCACCTCTTGATCCTATTGGACCATTGATCCATGCACCTCTTAATTCTATTGGACTATATTCAAGCACACCTCAATTTCCTATTGGACCTCACAAGGTTCCACCTCTAAATCCTATTGGACCTCTTGGAATTCATCAAACAAAAGCTTTACACTTGTCTACACTCTAATTGGCACGTGTTTAGCCTCTTACTCTATTTTGGCTCAATAGTTGCATTACAAGTGGAAATGCATAATTTGCCATCTATGCCAAATTTATTCCTATCAACATCCTACACCTAGATGCTTGATGTAAAAAACATAAGACCCCTATATCTAACATAGATAATCTTTGTCAATTCTTCACACTCCTCCTAAAAAATTATCTATGAAGATTTGGGCATTGATCATGATATAACTCCAAGATTAGATCTATGATTGATGAAAGCACTTTTTCTCAAAGGCTTGGTGAGTAGATCGGCAATACAAGAGGACGAGTTGACATGCTCCAAATAGATTTCTCCTCCAATAAGCTTTTCTCTCACAAAGTGGTGTGCCACTTCTATGTGCTTGCTTTTTGCATGAAATATGGGATTATTGGCAAAAGCTTGGGCCAAGACGTTATCACACTTGATCATTGGTAGATCATCCTCCTTGATGCACTTTAGCTCCATTAATAACCTCTTGATCCAAAGCACTTCTTTGGTAGTTGTAGTGAGTGCTTTGTACTCGGCCTCACATGAAGAGAGAGATATAGTATGTTTCTTTTTGGAAAGCCAAGATATTAGATTGCCTCCAAGAAAGATAGTGTATGCACTAATAGACTTTAGATCCATCTTGTCACTTGCAAAGTCCGAATCCGATTAGCCAATAATGGATAGATTTTCACTTTTATAGAGTAGACCATAATCACAAGATGAAGATACATATATATCTTAGAATCCTCTTGGCCATCTTCCAATGATGGATCTTAGGATCTTGCATAAATTGACTCAATTTGTGCACACAAAAACTTAGATCGGGCCTAGTAATGGTAAGCCAAATCAAGGAGCCTACAAGACTCCTAAAAAGTGTGATGTCCTCAAAGGATCTTTCGTCACCTTTATTAGGATCTTTTACAATTTGCTCCATTGGAGTATCTATGCTCTTAGAATTTTCCATATGGAATTTTTTCAACATAGAGTGAGCATATCTAGATTGGCATATAAAGACATGATTTTCATAAAAATCAATTTCTAGGCCTAGGATGTAATGCATCTCTCCTAGATCTTGCATTTTAAACTCACATCCAAGTGCTAGCTTGGTTCCATACAACTTCCACAAAGTATAATGTCATCAACATAAATTAGAAGAATGACAATATTGCTATCAAGAAACTTTAGATACATGGAAGGATCATATTCACTAAAGTAAATCCTAGTGAGATAAGAGAAGAATTAAGTATTGAATACCATGATCTTGGTGCTTGCTTGAGTCCATAAAGACTTTGGAAGAGCAAGCACACTTTGGACTCATCCTTGATGAATCCTTGAGGTTGTTCCATATAGATCTCCTCCTCAAGATAACCATTTAGAACAGCATTGGATACATCTAATTGGAACACCTTCCACTTGAAAAAACAAGCAAGAGAAATAAGAATTCTTATTGTCACCATCTTTGCAATGGGTGCAAAGGTCTCCTCATAATCAAGACCATGGATTTGAGCAAATCCTTTGGTGCTTTATGCTTGTTGATGGTTCCATCATGATTGAACTTGATCCAAAATATCCACTTGCAACCAATCACATGCTTGTTGGATGGAGGATTCTCCCAAGTATTGTTGGTGATCAATGCATCATACTCTGGCTTCATGGCATCATACCACTCCTTGGTATTGAGTGCCTCTTATACATTCTTTGGCTCTTCATGAGAGACATAAAAAACATAATTAGTGGAATCAAGATCCACTTGTTTGCCTTTGTCAACATATGAGATCCTCTTAGGTTCGGATCTATCTCTCATGGATCTTCTTGGTGAGAAAATCCGAGGAGAGTCTTCTTCAAATCTCGACCCCATCACATCATAATTGTCTTCAAAATCAATAATAGATGATGCATCCATAGTCTTCTTGATCTCGGCCTCTTCAAAAGATGAATTTTGATCTTCATGAAAGACAACATCTCTACTTTCAATAACTTGAGAATTAGAGAGTATAAAGACTCTATAGGCCTTCTTGGTGGATGAGTATCCAACCATGATCCCTTTGCATGCACTAGGATCTTCCTTCTTCCCTGTTTCCAAAGGAATATGGACAAAGCATAAGCATCCAAAAAATCTAAGGTGATCAACCTTAGGCTTCTTAGAAACTAAGATTTCATATGGTGACTTTCCTCCAAGAGCTATATGTGGGAGCATATTGCAAAGATAATTTGCACAATTAATGACTTCTCCCCAAAAAGCTTTGGGCAAAGATGCCTCAATTCTCATAGATTTTCACATTCACATAGAGATCTATTCTTTCTCTCGGCCACTCCATTTTGAGATGGAGAGTAGGCACAAGAGAACTCTCTTTTAATGCCTTCAAGCTCACAAAAGTCTTGAAATTTATTGGAGATATATTCACCACCTCCATCACTTCTAAGAGCTTTAATCTTGAATGAGAATTGCTTCTCTACATAAGCTTTGAAAATAAGAAAATGATCAAACACCATAGATTTAGAAGCAAGAAGATATATCCAAGTGAACCTTGTGTAATCATCAATGAAAGTAACAAAACAAGTGGCTCTTCCCTTCCTTGTAGTTGATGAGAAATGCACATCCGAGTGAAATAACTCCAAAGGATGCTTGCTTTTGATAGAAGATCTTGTAAATGGATTTTTGTGAGATTTAGCAATAGCACAAGCCTCACAAGGCTTGATCTTCTTGGAGAGTGACTTTGGCAAGCCAATAGCTTTGGCTTCTTTCATCATAGAGAGCATGGATTTGTAGTTGGGATGTCCCAACCTCCTATGCCATAATTCCTCCATAGAGAGCTTGTTCACAAGAGCAACATTACAAGCATGCACATACTCATTTGGATGTAGTTTATAGATGCCAACAAATCTAGATCCTAATGCAAGTATCTCATCATTCTTCTTGATAGTGCAAGTATCAACATTGAATTTTACATCAAGGCCATTATCAAGCAATTGGCCAACACTAATAAGATTCTTGGTAAGCTTAGGTACATAAAGAACTTTAGAGAAAGAAAAAACTTTAGAGGATGAAAGCTTCAAGGGAATATTCCCTATGTCTTCAATAGGACATTCAAAATCATTTGCAGTGTATATTGATTTCTTGACTCCATCATACGGTGCAATAGAAGAGAAAGGGTCCTTGGAGCTACACATATGTGAAGAGGCTCCACTATCAATGTACCATAGGCCGTCCTTCTTGAAAGGAGTAGATGAAAAACTAGAGACCATAAGAGATCCTCTCCATCACTTGCAATAGTGTCTTCCTTCTCAATGGTAATGTTGGCTTGCTTGAGTTGATTCTTTTTCTTGAAGCAATTGGTGGCATAATGACCTTTCTTGCCACAATAAAAGCACTTGATCTTCTTCTTCTTGAGCTTGGATGATGAAGAATTAGAGGAATCATCTTCCTCCTCATCTTTGTCTTTGGATTTGACTTTGTCCTTGCTTGAGGATTGTTGATGTTGGTTCTTGCTCCTCCCTTTGTGCGTATCCTTGGCAAAGAGAGCTTTGCCATCATTATGAGTGAGAGAAAGCTTGTCCATCCTCAAGAGCTTGTACTCTTGTCTTGATTCTTCCGAAATTAGCACACTTTGGAGAGCCTCCAAACTTGGTAGCTCCTCCTTAATGGCATAGGATTGGACAAGGTTATCAAATTTTTTTCTCAAGCCATTGATAATGACTTGAACTAGCTCATTTTGATTGATGGAATCACCAATACAAGCAAGTTCTCTATGAATATCTTTTACACTTGATCTTCTTCTTCTTGAGCTTGGATGATGAAGCATTAGAGGAATCATATTCCTCCTCATCTTTGTCTTTGGATTTGACTTTATCCTTGCTTGAGGATTGTTGATGCTGGTTCTTGCTCCTCTCTTTGTGCTTATCCTTGGCAAAGAGAGCTTTGCCATCATTATGAGTGAGAGAAAGCTTGTCCATCCTCAAGAGCTTGTACTCTTGTCTTGATTCTTCTGAAATTAGCACACTTTGGAGAGCCTCCAAACTTGGTAGCTCGTCCTTAATGGCATAGGATTGGACAAGGTTATCAAATTCACTTCTCAAGCCATTGATAATGACTTGAACTAGCTCATTTTGATTGATGGAATCACCAATACAAGCAAGTTCTCTATGAATATCTTTTACTCTCAAAACCTAACTAGATGCACTCTCGTCACTCTTTTGGCTATTTTGAAAAATTTGATTCCTAAGAGTGAGAAGCCTAGAGGTATTCTTAGCCTCATAGATAGTCTTGATACAATCCCAAGCTTCTTTGGCTGTTGTACAAGTACCTATCTCCTTCAATATCTCATTAGAGACATTCATCTTAATGTAGTGGAGAGCCATCCTAGCTCTCTTTTTGTATTTTTGAACCTCTTGAAGAACTTGTGGTTCTTCTTCAAGGCCAAGAACTATGTCCATCATGTCTTGAAGGATCAGATGGACTCCATCATCATTTTTCAAATTGAATAGTTTGAAGTGGTCAATCTTTCGCTTGGTTCCAACAAAGATGAACCCATTGAATACATTTTGAAGTGAAGAAAGCTCAAATGATGAACAATAAATGTTGTTACACACTCTCAATAGGATCCAATAATAGAGTACTATCTCCTTCAAAGAAAGATCTTGCAACTATTTGTGAATTGATTCTCACTAGCTACACAAATCTCTCTAAAACAAGATCTATTTCACATCAAATGATGGAGTACAGGAAAAGTTAGGATTAAACACTCTTAGCACGTGTGAAGTACTCTAAGAAACCAAATCTGACTCAAATACAATGATATTGCATGAAACAAAATGGCTAAGATCTCAAAACAGTGCCTAGATCACATATAGATGAGATTGGCAAGCATACAACTGTGATTTTGGATCAACCAAGCAATCTCTTGACCAAACCAAATGTGTCCACCCAAGTCTAGGTGCCCTACCTAACCCTCTTCAAAAGCTTATAACTTTTGATTGGCTCAACCAAATGGAATGAAACTGATTGCATCAAAAACTAGACAAAAATAGCTTCAAAACAAGCTATCAAGCAAGATAAATGGATCAAGCATGAGAGAGAACTTCCAAACTAAAATTGGATGTTCCTCACACGTGTCTGAGCACCTGATTCCGTATAGTACCAGGTCAGACCCAATCAATGTCCTTTTGATCTCTTTTGATCCAAGATTGAACAAGATAGCTAGGAAGATGGGCCTTGACAACTTCTAGCTCAAGATTGATGAAAAAATTTTCACTTAGATGGATCAAAATGCATGGTAACCTTAAGTAGGCTCTTATATCATGTTAAATTCACATGTGTGGATTGTCCACAACATGTACTTGTGATCTCCTAAGGTGTGTAGATGCACCAAGATCAAGACTAGATTGAGATTCAAGATTGATCTTAGATCCTATGGCAAAAACACACTACTACATGCATTCAATCACTTCCAACTCTCACTCACACGTGTGGGAAGTATTCAAAAAATAATCTAAGTAAAAAAAAACTGCTCTCCTCGGGTAGAGAGAGAAAAAGCATCATGAGCTCTCGAGTAGAGAGAGAAAGCTAGAAATCCAATAACTCACAAAATCCATAAAATCACCAAATCAATTAGCTTCAAAATGAGGAGTACAATGATACTAGTAGATCCACGAGCTACCACTATGCTTAACTATGATTGGACCATACTTTGTCACCTCTTGATCCTATTGGACCATTGATCCATGCACCTCTTAATTCTATTGGACTATATTCAAGCACACCTCAATTTCCTATTGGACCTCACAAGGTTCCACCTCTAAATCCTATTGGATGTGAGAAATTGGCAAAAATCTAGCTTGTTATTTTTTATGATAGAAGTTTGTAAGTGAATCTCACATGTGTGGAGGATGTTCCCACGTGTGCAAAATTGTAAAGTAAATCAAAATGTTTGATATAGGGGTCTCATAGAATTTCATAGTCAAGCATTTAGGTGTAGGATGTTGATAGGGTCAAATTTGGCATAGATGGCAAATTATCCATTTTCACTTGTAATGCCACTATGGAGCCAAAATAGAGTAGGAGGCCAAACTTGTGCCAATTAGAGTGTAGACAAGTGTAATGCTTTTGTTTGATGAAGTTTAAGAGGTCCAATAGGATTTAGAGGTGGAACCATGTGTGCTCCAATAGAAATTTGAGGTGTGCTTGAATATAGTCCAATAGAATTTAGAGGTGCATGGATCAATGGTCCAATAGGATTAAGAGGTGGAAAAGTGTGATCCAATCATAGTTAAGCATAGTGGTAGCTCATGAATTTACTAGTATCATTGTACTCCTCATTTTGGATCTAATTGATTTGGTGATTTCATGGATTTTGTGAGTTATTGGATTTCTAGCTTTCTCTCTCTACTCGAGAGCTCATGATGAACTTTATCTCTCTACCCAAGATCTCATGATGTATTTTCTCTCTCTACCCGAGGAGAGCAGCTTGTTTTTACTTAGATTATATTTTGAATACTTCCCACACGTGTGAGTGAGAGTTGGAAGTGATTGAATGCATGTAGTAGTGTGTTTTTGCCAGAGGATCTAAGATTGATTTTGAATCTCAATCTAATCTTGATCTTGGTGCATCTACACACCTTAGGAGATCACAAGTACATGTTGTGGACAATCCACACGTGTGAAATTCAACATGGTATCAGAGCCTACCTAAGGTTACCATGCATTTTGATCCATCTAAGTGAAAAAAATTTCATCAATCTTGAGCTAGAAGTTGTCAAGGCCCATTTTCCTATATATATATATGTGAGGGTTAGGTAGGGCACCTAGACCTAGGTGGACACATTTGGTTTGGTCAAGAGATTGCTTGGTTGATCCAAAATCACAGTTGAATGCTTACCAATCTCATCTATATGTGATCTAGGCACTGTTTTGAGATCTTAGCCATTTTGTTTCATGCAATATCATTGTACTTGAGTCAAATTTGGTTTCTTAGTGTATTTCACACGTGCTAAGAGTGTTTGATCCTAACTTTGCCCATACTCCATCATTTGATGTGAAGTAGATCTAGTTTTGGAGAGATTGAGATAGCTAGTGAGAATCATCTCACAGTTTGTTGCAAGATCTTGCATAGGAGATGGTAGCACACCATTATTGGATCCTATAGTGAGAGAGAAGTAACATTTTTTGTTCATCACTTTTATTTATCTCCACTTTACATGACTTCAATGAGTTCATACTTGTTGCAACCAAGTGAGAGACTGTCTACTTCCAATTATTCAATATGGAAGTTGAGGATGGAGTCCATCTTGATACTCCAAGATGTGATGGACATTGTACTTGGGATTGAGGAGGAGCCTCAAGTCCTTCAAGAAGTACAAAAATACAAGAAAAGAGCTAGGATGGCTCTCCACTACATTAAAATGAATGTCTCTAATGAGATATTGAGGGAGATTGGTGATTGTTCTACATCCAAGGAAGCTTGGGATTGTCTCAAGTCCATCTACGAGGCTAAGAACACCTCTAGGCTCCTCACTCTTAGAAATCAAATATTCCAAAGTAGTCAAAAGAGTGATGAGAGTGCATCTAATTATGTTTTGAGAGTCAAGGATATTCATAGGGAGCTTGCATGTATTGGTGAATCAATCAATCAAAGTGAGCTAGTCCAAGTCATTCTCAATGGCTTGAGAGATGAATATGACAACCTTGTCCAATCCTATGCCATTAAGGAGGAGCTACCAAGTTTGGAGGCCCTTCAAAGTGTGCTTATTTATGAAGAATCAAGACAAGAGTACAAACTCTTGAGGATGGACAAGCTATCACTCAATCATGATGATGGCAAAGTTCTATTTGCCAAGCACAAAGAGAGGAGTAAGAAGCAACACCATCACTTCTCTAATGAAAAAGCTAAAGACCAAGATTAAGAGGAGGAGGAGGATACCTCTCATGCTTCTACTTCAAATCTCAAGAAGAAGAAGATCAAGTGCTTTTATTGTGGCAAGAAAGGCCATTATGCCACCAATTGCTTCAAGAAGAAGAATCAACTCAATCAAGCCAACATCACCAATGAGAAAGAAGACTATATTGCAAGTGATGGAGAAGGCTCTCTTATGGCATCAAGCTTCTCCTCTTCCACCTTCAACAAGGATGACTCATGGTATATTGATAGTGGAGCATCTTCACATATGTGTGGCTCCAAGCACTCTTTTTCATCTATTATGCCTTATGATGGAGTCAAGAAGACCATATATTTTGCAAGTAAGCATGAGTGCAATATTGAAGGAGTAGGGATTATTCCCTTGAAGCTTGCATCTTCTAAAGATCTCTTTCTCAACAATGTTCTTTTTGTCCCAAAGTTTACAAAGAACATCTTAAGTGTTGGCCAACTTCTTGATAGTGGCTTTGATGTCAATTTCAATATTGACAATTGTGTGATTAAGAAGGATGGTGAGATCTTTGCATATGGATCAAGATTTGAAGGCATCTACAAATTGGATCCAAGTGAGAGTGCAAACTCTCTTGATGTTTCTTATATGTCCAATATCTCAAAGGAGGATGATCACACAAAATGCACATATCTTCTCTCTTCAAGTATTATGGTGTATGATTATTTCTTATTATTCAAAGCATATGTTGAGAAGAAATTCTCATTGAAGATCAAAGCTTTGAGGAGTTCTGGAGCTCTTGAAGGAATAGCACCATATGAAGTTTTATTCAAGATGAATCCTAAGGTTGATCACCTTAGTGAACTTGGTAGTGCTTTCTTTGCACATATTCCCTTGGAAACAAGAAGGAAGGATGATCCAAGCTCATGGATCATGATTGGATAATCATCCATCAAGGAGGCCTTTAGTGTCTTTACACTCTCTATTTCAAAAGTGATTGTGAATAGAGACGTCACATTGCATGTGTGAAAAATTGCCTACATTGGCAAATCTAGCCATGTAGAATATTGTACATTTTGTCAATATTGTTTGTTGGTTACTTGAATGGCCAAAGTGCCACTTGTACATACACACCTAAAGTAGGTTACCACGAGTCAAGAGGAGTGGTTGTGTCTATTTGGTAGTGATTCCTACTTTGTAGGATCTAGACCATGATTTATGATGAGATTTGTACCTACCATGCACCTACCAAGCATGACTCTTGGATCTAGACTAGGGTTTTCACATTAGGGCAAGAAAGTGGAGTCTACTTCCTTATTACATGCTGGATTCTCACCTAACTTTGCAAAGGAAGTGTGTTTTACTATGTATTTCCATTCTCCATAGTGAGAAGATAGAAACTTTTTGGAGCCTCAAGGAGAAACTCGAGTTTCCTCTCATTGTATGGTGATTACTCTATTTTTCCAATGAAACCCAGCTTTGGAACTTTGTAAACACTGTCTACAAGCCGTACTACAGCCTTATTTCCACACATGTGGAGTTGGATTAGACTATTTGATCAGTGCTTTGATTGTCTCTACTTGTTTCCTATCAAGCTGCTAAACTAGATCTTGTTTTCTGATGACTAGTTTCTGATAGATTGTTTAACAAGCATACAATCACCTTGTGGATCATTCAAAGATCCATTTATGGTCCTTAGTACTGTACTTTTCACATGGTATCAGAGCCAAGTACAAGGCCATTGATCTGTGTTTGAATCTAATCCAGTTTTAGCAGGTTTTGGTGCAAAAAGCTAGTATTGGAAGGGCGAGCTGGTATCCAGGTTTTGGTAAGGGGATTTGATCCCAAAATTTTTCAGGATCAAAATCCGTACTGTTCACACGTGTAGGCATCTCTGAACCAGCATTTAATAACCCATATTCATTGGATCATAGAAAATTCATATGGTGTCAGTTTGATGTAATTTCTGGTGCAAATCCTAGGATAAGCTACCAAGATCACTTGCCATTGATTAGTTTTGAATTTGTTTCATGAAAACTAATTAATCTAGGCTGATTTCAGACCTTCTTAAAGTGGAAACCAGGTCTTGAAAGTACATCAAAGTGAATGAGAGAGATAGAGTCAGTTTTTGTCCAAGAATAGCCAAGATTGGCAAGATTTGCTTGAGTGTAGTTTTCATCTCATCTTATCTTCATTCCAGCTTGTGAGGGAGTGATAGAACTATGATTACAAATCCATCTGTTGGATTAGAAGTCAACATTTGAGTGAAACACTGCAAGTTAGAAACCTTTGTGAGTTTCAGATCCAAACAATTCTATATCTTGTGTGTAGAATCTTGCTAGTAAGATGGGATCAGTGGGAGCCTACCTTCTAGAAGCTAGTGAGAGATTAAATTCTACCAATTATGCTATTTGGAAAGTGAGGATGGAGTCACTAATGGTGCTCCAGGATCTTTATGAGTTTTTAATAGATGATGAAGATGAACCTCTAGGTGCACAGGAATTAGTGAGATACAAGAAGAGGTCTAGGCTTGCACTTCACTGTATTAAGATGAATGTAAGCAATGATCTTTTAAGAGAAGTATCATCATGTAAGAGTGCTAAAGAGACTTGGGAATCTTTAAAATCTATCTATGAGTCTAGTAACACTTCGAGGGTTCTCATGCTTAGGAACTAGATTCTACAAAGCATGAAGAGGAGTGATGAGAATGCACAAGATTATGTGCTAAGAATCAAGTCTCTTAATAGGGAGTTAGCTTCCATTGGAGAGAAGATTCAAGATAGTGAGCTTGTTCAGATTGTCCTAAATGGTCTAGGGAGTGGCTTTACAAATTTGGTCCAAAGCTTTGCAATCCAAGACACTTTGCCTACTATAGAAAAGCTACACAGTGTATTAGTAGCTGAAGAGTGTAGGATGTTGCATACCAATGCAAGAATGAATGCTATTTCTCTACAGGATGGTGATAAGAAAGCTAATTTCTCATTCAAAAGCAAGAAGAAGACCAATGGCAAGAAGAAGCACTTCAAAGAGACCAAGGAGGAGGATGAGGCTTCAAGCTCAAAGGGCAAGATCAAAGACAAGTCCAAGTACAAATGTTTTTTCTGTGGAAAGAAAGGACATTTTGCATCAGAATGTCTCAAGAAGAAGAAGGCACAAGAGAGCAAACAAAGCAACATTGCACATCAGGAGGAAGAGGAGGATGAAGAGTCATCCTTGATGGTTTCCAACAAACCACCATCATCCAAGAGCAACACCGATGATTCTTGGTGGATTGATAGTGGGGCAAGTTCCCACAGGACATATCAAAATGACATATTCTCCACCTTACTTTCTTACAATGACTTACATAGATCAATCTATACTGCAAGTAGACAAGAATGTAAGATAAGTGGAATAGGAACAATTCCCTTGTATGTGGGATCATCCAAAAGGATGAATCTAGATAATGTTCTTTATGTTCCTAAGTTAACCAAGAATTTGCTTAGTGTTGGCCAGTTAATGGATAATGGCCTAGATGTACAATTTAAGCATGGAGTTTGTTCCATCCTTAGAAATGATGAATGTATAGCCAAAGGCTTTAATCAAGGTAGATTGTTTAAGCTTGATGCTAATATTGCAGTGGAGAGTGTTAACTTGGCAAAGGTGGAACTATGGCACAAAAGGTTGGGCCACCCCAACTACAAAGCCATGGAATCTATGGCTACAAAGGAGCTTGCAGTTGGACTCCCCAAGCATTTGTCAAAGTGTGGGAAGAGATGTGAAGCATGCAGCCTCTCAAAGGCTCACAAGCTACCCTTCTCAAGATCTACATCAAGATCAAACTCTCCTCTTGAACTCATCCATTCAGATGTTCATAGTTTTTCACATGAGTCTAATGGTGGTGCCAAGTACTATGTAATCTTCATTGATGACTATTCTAGATTTTGTTGGATGTACCTCTTGTCTAGCAAATCAATGGTGTTTGATTCTTTTGTAAAGTTCAAGACTTTGGTAGAAAATCAACTTAGTACCAAGATTAAGATATTAAGGAGTGATAATGGAGGTGAATATGTCTCCAATAAGTTGATTGACTTTTGTATTTCTAATGGCATAAAGAGGGAGTTGTCATGTCCATACACCCCTCAACAAAATGGAGTGAGTGAGAGAAGAAATAGATCTCTTTGTGAGTGTGCTAAGGCCTTAAGGCTAGATGCTTCTCTATCCAAACCATTTTGGGGTGAAGCAATAACTTGTGCTAACTATTTGTGCAATAGATTGCCAAACCAAGCCATTGGAGGAGTCACACCCTTTGAAGCTCTATTTGGAGAGAAGCCCAATCTCAAAGATCTCAAAGTTTTTGGATCCACTTGCTATGTACACCAATCCTCGGATAAGAGAAGGAAGGATAATGCAACATCCATCAAAGGCATCTTTGTGGGATATGGTGAGAATAGCAAAGGTTATAGAGTCTTCAATCCCATCACTAGCAAGGTGATAGTGAATAGGGATGTTATTTTTTTATGAAGGACATGCTTGTGATTTGGATGATAATGCTACTAATCATCTTGATGCCAAGGATCATGCTAGGATGGAGGAGGAGCTTTCAAGTGAAGAAGAACTTGAGGATCCACCTCAAGATGCAAGAACTCCAAGAACTCCAAGAACTCCAAGAAGATCTACAAGGGCAAGATCCGAGCCATTGAGGCTCACCTATGATGGTCAAGGTGACCAAAGGGAAGGCTCATCATCTTTCACATCTTACACCTTTCTTACTTCAATGTTAGATGAGCCAACATGCTATGAAGATGCTTGTAAGTTTAACAGTTGGATGGATGCTATGCAAGTAGAGTATGATGCTCTTGTTGAGAATCATACTTGGGATCTTGTGGATCTTCCTCAAGGGAAGAAACCTCTTGATTGCAAGTGGGTGTTTAGATTGAAGTATAATCAAGATGGTTCAATAAACAAGCATAAAGCTAGGCTTGTTGCCAAAGGTTTTTTACAAACCAAAGGCATTGACTATGATGAGACTTTTGCTCCTGTGGCTAAGCTTGTTACTATCAGGTTGATCATTAGTCTTGCTACAACCTTCAATTGGGAGCTATTCCACCTTGACTTCACAAATGCATTCCTCAATGGTTATTTGGAGGAAGAGATCTACATGAGGCAACCGGAGGGCTTCATCAAGGCAAAGCATGAAGGAAAGGTGTGTTTTTTGAAGAAGAGCCTTTATGGGCTCAAGCAAGCACCTAGAGCATGGTACTCTAGGCTAAACTCTTTTCTCATTTCCATCAATTTTGTAATGAGTGCCTATGATCCATCATTGTATATTAGTTTTCATGATGGCATGATCATTATTCTTGTTTTGTATGTAGATGACATTATCTTGAGTGGTAATGATCTAGATGGAATTAGAGATGTAAAAATTGCTTTAGCAAAAGAGTTTAAGATGGTAGATCTCGGCCTATTGAGCTTCATTCTTGGAATAGAGGTTATTAGAGGATGTGATTTAGCTTCATTTGTCAATCTAAATATGCTACATCCATCCTAGATAGTTTTGGAATGAAGAATTGTAAAGACATTGAGACACCAATGGAGCAACATGTAAAAGCATCTATTGGTTGTGATGAAGCATCCTTTGAGGACATCACATTATATAGAAGGCTTATTGGCTCCTTGATCTATTTAACTATAACTAGATCTGATCTTAGTTATAGTGTTGGAAAGTTAAGCCAATTCATGCAAAGTCCTCTAGTTTCACATTGGAAGATGGCCAAAAGAGTTCTTAGATACATTTCATTCACTAAGAATTTTGGTATTTTGTATAGAGGAACTAATCTTGGCTTAAGAGCCTATAGTGACTCGGATTTTGCAGGTGAAAAAGTGGATAGAAGATCAACAAGTGCCTTTGCCACCTTTCTATGTGATGGAGTAGTATCATGGCTTTCCAAAAAGCAAGATACCATCTCCCTATCTTCCACAGAATCCGAATACAAGGCCTTGACATCAACATGCAAGGAGGTCTTGTGGCTCAAAAGGCTATTGGTGGAGCTTCATGTCATGGAGGAGGAGATCCCTATCATCTATTGTGACAACCAATTAGCCCAATCACTTGCAACTAATCCTACATTCCATGCAAGGAGCAAACATATCGAAATTGCTCATCATTTCGTGAGGGAAAAAGTGCAAGCTAAAGAGATCAAGCTCCAACACGTGCCATCATCAAGTTGCTTGGCTGATTTGTTTACTAAACCTTTACCTAAAGATTCATTTGTTAAGCTTAGATCTTCAATTGGAGTTATTGATAAAAGCATTGTGATCTCCAAGGCTAGATTTGAGGAGGAGTGTGAAAAATTGCCTACATTGGCAAATCTAGCCATGTAGAATATTGTACATTTTGTCAATATTGTTTGTTGGTTACTTGAATGGCCAAAGTGCCACTTGTACATACACACCTAAAGTAGGTTACCACGAGTCAAGAGGAGTGGTTGTGTCTATTTGGTAGTGATTCCTACTTTGTAGGATCTAGACCATGATTTATGATGAGATTTGTACCTACCATGCACCTACCAAGCATGACTCTTGGATCTAGACTAGGGTTTTCACATTAGGGCAAGAAAGTGGAGTCTACTTCCTTATTACATGCTGGATTTTCACCTAACTTTGCAAAGGAAGTGTGTTTTACTATGTATTTCCATTCTCCATAGTGAGAAGATAGAAACTCTTTGGAGCCTCAAGGAGAAACTCGAGTTTCCTCTCATTGTATGGTGATTACTCTATTTTTCCAATGAAACCCAGCTTTGGCACTTTGTAAACACTGTCTACAAGCCGTACTACAGCCTTATTTCCACACATGTGGAGTTGGATTAGACTATTTGATCAATGCTTTGATTGTCTCTACTTGTTTCCTATCAAGCTGCTAAACTAGATCTTGTTTTCTGATGACTAGTTTCTGATAGATTGTTTAACAAGCATACAATCACCTTGTGGATCATTCAAAGATCCATTTATGGTCCTTAGTACTGTACTTTTCACAGCATGAAGATTCAATCTTGGAAGTGGCCGAGATCAAGGCTTCTCAATAAGCATTACAAGTTATCCTTTTTGAAGGTATTCAAGTTATGATGGGGCCAATGTGTGAGGAGGAGTTTCTTCTTCATATGATTTCAAGAAGATCTTCAAGTTGCATGGCCGAGTCTTTATGGCTCACCTTACATGGCAAAGAGGGGCATCTTTCATGTTGTATCTACTACAACGCATTCATATAGCTTCTCTTCCTTTGCTTGAAATGCTATCTTGCTTCATTGGATTTTTTGGATCTCAAAGTTCAAGAAAAGCTATACTAGTTTTGTATGATGCTTAGGGTATGGACATGTTTCTTGTCATTATTGACTTAGATGTGTTTCCAATACTTTTTGAAAGCAAGATATTGCATTGTCAAAAGTATGCTCTTGGTTCTAGTAAGAACAAGATTGAGCTTGGTACTCACTTTTTTTAAAATCATGTTTTCACATGTTTTGAGGCAAATTGTAAATTCCTCTTGAGATTAAGTGAAGCATCCAAAGTGGACACTTACATCCTTGAGAGAGTAACTAGCCTAAAAAAGATCAAGATAGTATTTGATATCAAGATTAGATCCATCATGGATATAGTTCATTGTATGTGGACTAGTCAAGCTAGAAAGCATAATCTTGATAATCATCATTGTTTCACATCTTATGATCTTGATCTCCATGATCCTTATGAGGCTTGGAAGCCTCAGATTTCTCTATTTATAGTGCATCCATCATGCAAGTGGAAATTTCAAAGCAAAGATCATCATCAAGCATGGAGGAAGCCCATGATCATAGTGGCATATTGGTGGAGCACTCTTCAAAGGCATTGGCAAGAGATTTCTACCAAAGAGATCTTATCATGGATATGGTGAGGGTGCTGCTATGATGGATCCCTTGGCTGATCTTCACTTCTTATGCATACCAAAGGATCCACTCAAAAAGATATACAAAATTCTCAAGTGATCTAGTACCTTTCCAAGCTATTTTTTGAGGAGGAGTGTGAGAAATTGGCAAAAATCTAGCTTGTTATTTTTTATGATAGAAGTTTGTAAGTGAATCTCACATGTGTGGAGGATGTTCCCACGTGTGCAAAATTGTAAAGTAAATCAAAATGTTTGATATAGGGGTCTCATAGAATTTTATAGTCAAGCATTTAGGTGTAGGATGTTGATAGGGTCAAATTTGGCATAGATGGCAAATTATCCATTTCCACTTGTAATGCCACTATAGAGCCAAAATAGAGTAGGAGGCCAAACTTGTGCCAATTAGAGTGTAGAAAAGTGTAATGCTTTTGTTTGATGAAGTTTAAGAGGTCCAATAGGATTTAGAGGTGGAACCATGTGTGGTCCAATAGAAATTTGAGGTGTGCTTGAATGTAGTCCAATAGAATTTAGAGGTGCATGGATCAATGGTCCAATAGGATTAAGAGGTGGCAAAGTGTGATCCAATCATAGTTAAGCATAGTGGTAGCTCATGAGTCTACTAGTATCATTGTACTCCTCATTTTGGATCTAATTGATTTGGTGATTTCATGGATTTTGTGAGTTATTGGATTTCTAGCTTTCTCTCTCTACCCGAGAGCTCATGATGAACTTTCTCTCTCTACCCGAGAGCTCATGATGAACTTTCTCTCTCTACCCGAGAGCTCATGATGAATTTTCTCTCTCTACCCGAGGAGAGCAGCTTGTTTTTACTTAGATTATGTTTTGAATACTTCCCACACGTGTGAGTGAGAGTTGGAAGTGATTGAATGCATGTAGTAGTGTGTTTTTGCCATAGGATGTAAGATTGATTTTGAATCTCAATCTAGTCTTGATCTTGGTGCATCTACACACCTTAGGAGATCACAAGTACATGTTGTGGACAATCCACACGTGTGAAATTCAACATTGGACCTCTTGGAATTCATCAAATAAAAGTTTTACACATGTCTACATGCTAATTGGCACGTGTTTAGCCTCTTACTCTATTTTGGCTCAATAGTGGCATTACAAGTGGAAATGCATACTTTGCCATCTATGCCAAATTTATTCCTATCAACATCCTACACCTAGATGCTTGATGTAAAAAGCATAAGACCCCTATATCTAACATAGATAATCTTTTTCAATTCTTCACACAACTAGAAAAGTTTATCCACGCAGAGTATCCACGTGAGACCCGACACTTAGTCGATTTTTCGAAATTTTGTTTGCGTGGAACATTCATGCTTGGATCATCCATGCCAAAAAAAATTTCAACATGCCTCCGGCCATTCCACCGGTGTTTTTCTGACACGGCGCCGAAAAATTTATGCGCATAAATTATCCACGTGAAATTGAATTTTGAAAATTCTCGCAATTGTTTGGGAGGGAAGGTTGGCGACACCGGAAAGCAGTTTTTGCGTGGATAATCCATGCATGGATTATCCACGCAAATTTTAGTTTGTTCATCGGACCGGACCGGAAGTTAAAGTATCTGCGTGGATTATCCACGCATTTTTTATTTGATTTTTTTTTTTTTTGCATGTTGATAATGACATGAAATTAGTTAAATAAATATATTTCTAAAGTGAATTATATTATGATTAGGTTATATATATTTTTTTTTAAAGTGAATTATATTATAATGAGGCCTAGGTTTTTGTTTTTTTGCATGTTCATAGTTAAATAAATATTTTTCTAAAGTGAATTATATCATGATGTTCCTAAATGATCGGGACTTTTGATGAGGTCGGCCACCTACTTTTTTAAGACAATTGACTCGAGCTACCAAGAGGGTAATTATGCATGATCTAAGGCTTTGATAGCCACGGGTTTAGGGTCTACCCTAATGGCACTCTACCTAATCTCATATCCGAGATCATTTGATATGTATTGAGGCTCATATTGTACATACTTCCAAGAGATGGTGATTTTGGCAAGTTTGCTCTTTAATGAGGAATTGATGAATAATAAATGTGATATTTTTTGTGTCTAATGAATAAAGCTGAATCTGAACAAAGTATTATACTTTCCACGTGTGTGACAGGATGTGAAGATCAATTATTTCTAGTTTTATTGTGGTGTTCAAAAACTCTTGCCAATTAGATGCAAAATAGATTGGATTGTGTGCTAGTTTTCTATCTATTAGATATAAGTGAAACCTTTGATGCTTTTTCAGGGTTTAGTATCCAAATGAGATTCATAACCTTTGATTTAACATGGTATCAGAGCCCAATTGCAACCATTAAGACTCAAATACAAGGAAGAGAGAAGCAATTACAAGTTGATGATTGTCTAATTTTTATTGCCCTTATTATTACCTTAAGTTTGATGATGTTCCTTCAAGTGTGAATGAAACTGTAGCAACAAAAGAGTGATTTGATGTATTGAAAAGTGAGTATATGATGCATTGTTTCAGATACTTGTAAAATTATTGATTCTCCATCGAAGATACAATATGTTACTATTTGCAAATGACAAGACTAGTTGCCAAGGGATATGCTCAATTCAAGGGGATTGACTATGATGAAACACTTGATTTTGTCATAGTTTGTGGTGGTGATTTCATTAACTCACATGCTTTTAATGATTTTAGTAACATTTGTTAAAAAATGATAATTTTCTTGGAACATGAAGCCGTACATCTATCTTCACCGACATTATCTCCAAAAAAATGGGATTGAAATCAAACTATGTCTATTCTTTTCACTTACGTGACCATAAATGAAACTCTATTTCGGCTAACAATCATTTGAAAGCATTGCAAGAATCAATTTCATTCAGAATTGCAATTATCAATTTTTATTCAGAATTACAAGAATCAATTTCATCAGCAACAACATCTTGCAATTCATCTCCTCTTAGATGATTTTCATCATCACTCTCACTTTCAAAAATTATGTCATCATCCTGACTATTAGAATTTCTATTCTCAACATCTATGGAAGTGGGTGCTTCAAGTATGGTTTGACGATTTACTACATCTCTAGGTAGCTCAATCTCATAGTTAAAATGAAGGTTTTCCATTTCATTCTCAACATTTGCACCCTCAAATACTCGTCGTGAATGTGGTTCAACTTGAACTACAAACCACCATATCTTGTTTAGTCGATCTGGTTGAAAAAACACCTGCAAAAATCACTATTTTAGAACATATTGAAAACTCAAATACTGAAGTCACTTGCAATAAAATGAAAAACATTATATCAGAGCATGTGCACTTGCTCACAGTGACGAGGCAACACCAATGTGTCAAAGGACTCCATGCTCAATGTTTTTGATGAATCAATCGCAAAAAATCCACTTGGATCCGATTTTACGGTTGCATTTGGCCCTCTACAAACTACCTTGAACCATTTCACATCAAATAAAAAATAGTGTCCACTTTCACCATCATAAATATTTTGTATAGTTCCTACGTATTCTATATCTCCTGAGATGGGATTTCGATCTCGTGCACTGCTTTGACTTTCTTGTTGGAAAGATACTATTACACCACGATCGTTTGTGCATCTCTTGTTATCAATCCTCTCAACACGAAAGTGGAAACCAAAGCCCATATAGCATTATACATTTTGCACTGTCACATGACAAACATGAATCTCATAAATAATTACTGTGAATGAGCATGGTGTTTCAAAATGATTAAACAAATATTGTTATAAATAAGAATGTTCTAATAATAAAGTATCTAAAGAATAATACTTTCCATTCGCATCCTCTTGCAAAGTCTCATTTTGTGTTTGATTTTTTTTGTCCCTCTTTTGTTGCTTTTTGTAGTGTGTCATGCATCCACTCTATAGTGCATTGCTTGGGCAATGGCTCAAGCTCATGTGAACTGGAGGCCGTGTGTCTACCTCTATTCTGTCGTTGGCGCTTTCTAGACAAGGCCCTCTTTTTTTTTTTCTTCTTCATATAGGTCTAACCATTTATCCTTGAGATTTTTCACTAGTTACCTCTTCGGCTTCCTCATCACGCCAGAATAGTGGAGCAGATGGATGTAGTTGATGCAAAATTTCAATAACATAAAAGAGAGATTCATGTACTAACCATCCCTCTGACATGCTACCTTCAGGCCTTGCCTTTTGACGCACAAAATCTTTTAAGACTTTCATGTACCCTTTCCATAAAGAACATCCACCTAAAAAGTCACAAATGGTTAAAAATAAGTGTTTTATTTAATGAGTTCATGTATCAATTGATTTAGTTTAAATACACATGATACCTAGTGTGCACTGGACCATCAATAGAAACTTCTTTAACCAAGTGCGCCAATAAATACACTTGTGAGTCCATGATGGAAGTTGGAAAATATCTCTCAAACATGCACACAATCTCCACCATATCCTCATGTCTCTTGCGAAAATCCAGCTCACGGATTTCTTTTGAACACATCCATCTGCAACATATTCAATCCATTATATGTCTATTTGAATTTTAACTATCTTATATATGCAGCAATGTTTCCATGCACATCCGGACGTCCATCAATGTATGTCTGATTTGGCTTTGAGATGTTGCCTCTTTGCATGCGTTGCTCCTCTAAAGAACAAGCATTTGAATTCAAGCCATATACTTGCATCCTCATTGGTGAAAGCATGTCAATCACCCCAATTGTATTGAGGTCCTGCATATGGCATTAATGTCACAACACTATTTAAAGGGACCTCAATACTGCTCAATGCAAAAAGGCCCCAAACCAGTCTCAGGAAAGTGTTCACTAGGCATGATCCTGTACATTTGACCCCAATACGTAAATGGTGTTCCATTTAATGGTAATGATGATTGAAGTGGCAAATACGAATATCTACTTCTAATGAAAGTTTTTACTAATGGTTGCA
>CM055107.1:10168471-10230582 GCA_029204225.1 Diphasiastrum complanatum | reverse complement strand
TACGAAGGCAGCCAAACTGCCAACATCCTTAAAGCTTACACAGATGTGGATTGGGCAGGAGATGTCGACACCAGAAAATCAGCTTCTGAATTTGTATTTTTATACAACCAAGGTCCAATCTCATGGAACAGTTGGAAGCAGACCTCGGTTGCATTATCATCAATGGAATCCAAATACATAGCTGCCACAAATGTGTTGGGAGAGAGAGAGAGAGTGACGAGAGTGCGTGAGAAACAAAAATAGCTCGAAAGAAAGATGAACACGAACGAGAAACAAAACTCAAACAAAATGTGTTCGTGTGCAGCGGAATGAGCTATATGACTCTCTCTTTCCCTAAACATGACTACGCCTATCAGAATGATCAGAACGGTAGTGATGTAAATCACGGTCGTTCTTGATTACGTAGCCAAACTTTAATAAAGCACCAGAAGTATAATTTGTCACAACAGCTAGACAAATTATCTGTCGCGATGATGCGAAGAGCTAGACGGGCTCGATTGATAATCAGCCGCTAATGATTCGCAAAAAATAAGACTAAACATTAGTGTGCTAAAACAAATTACCAAATTGAGCAACTAGAAAAGTCAGACAGAATAAATAACGATAAGCATAGCAATATTGACACAGATTGAACGCAAAACAAAGAACTATTATCAGATCAAGTATATCAAATACACGTCAATAATGTGGTAGAGCACAAGACAATAGTAGACAAAATTGCGTGTTCTACAAGCTAATCCAATTTGTGAAGGAATGAAACTTTTAACTGATAGTAAAGAATCAATGCACAAGGCATCTACTCCGTCTATCTCTGATTAGTTTCTGATGCTAAATTTTCGCACACTGTTCGCATTTCGATCATCAACTTGAATACTCAAATGGTATCCAGTATATATACACAATATTACAGGTATGCAGATGAAGAAAGTAGAAAGCAAATCTGCTATCTGTAGGAGATCGTGGGTGGCTGCAGTCGTTGTCAAATTTGATTGCACAGTTGCATGGGATGAGCGTGAGAGAGGCCACGACGTCAGCTTTGCTGTAACGAACGTTGGTGATGATGCGAAAAATGTGAGACTCTGACAAAATGCCTTGGGACCGATTTACAGGGTGCCTTAACTTTTCCTAAAGCACCTTCGACATTTTGTAAGACAGTGTTGCCTTTTTCGCCTGTCACAGATCACGTGTAAAAACACAGTGTCGCATTTTTTGCCTTTTTTTTCTGTGAGAATTTACATGTAAATATGCAGACTGCGTGACAACGTGAGTAAATATGCAACATGAATGGAGGCAGATTAAAATGGGATTTAGGAGAGTAGAGGAAATAAATAACAAAATGCAACCAAAGAGGCAATCTGGCTAAGACAACTTCTAGTAGACCTGAATTTGTACAAACGCTTCCTACAACAATCTATTGTGACAATCAAAACAAAATAGCATTTTCTCAATCCGAGATTTCACTCTCGAAGCAAACATATAGAAATCAGATATCATTACCTTAGAGAGAAAGTGCACAACAAGGAAGTATAATTAATTTTTTGTAGAACAAACTACATGGCAGCAGATTACTTCACAAAGGCTCTATCAAAGAAGCAACATCTTAGATTTAACAATATGTTAAATCTGAAGATCAAAGTTTTTCAAGATCCTCATTAAGGGAGAGTGTTAGATTTCTTATGCTCAATCTTATAAATCTTTAAGTAATGATCATCTTGAAAACAAAAGGCCGACAATTGATTTCAGACCTTCACATTTTTTTTCAACAAACATATCAATGGCAAATCATAAGTTGATGATGTTGCAGTTTAGCAACTACAGTATGATGGAAATGATCAACTTCCTCTATTACTAAAAGATCTTCAAGAGCAAGCAGACCACCTAACTGATATATCAACGAGTCCGCAGCCTACCTTGTTCATGAGCGACGAATGTTGAAGAGACACTCAGTCAACCAGATTCAGATCCCTGGAAAGAAACTATGGATAAAGAGTATTCATCTCTTATCAAGAACCAAACATGGACAATTGTCGAATTACCTGCTAGCAAAAACATAGTTGATTGCAAATGGATTTTGAAAGTCAAGTACAAAGCAGATGGAAGCACTGACAAAAGAAAAGCCCGGACTTGTCGCCAGAGGATTTCCTCAGGTATATATATGTTGATTACACTGAGACTTTCAGACCAATAGTCAAGCATTATTCTATTACGACTTTTATAATCGTTTGCTACTTGCAGGCAGATTTGCGAAGTATATCAAATGGATGTACAAACAACATATCTCAATGTGAAGAAGACATTTACATGGTGCAACCTGAAGGTTATATTATTGAGGGTAAAACACAATCATGTGTAAACTCCATAAGGTACTTTATGGCTTGAAGCAATCAGCTCAAGCATGGTTTCAAAGGATCAATACTTTTCTTATTGATCATGACTACACACCTAGCTCTTAAATTCAAATGTTTACTTCAAGACAATGCAACAATATTTTATCATTATCACTTATATTATGTGGTGATACATTGCTTTACAACAACAATACCAATTTGATAAAGAGGCCAAGACAATGTTATCTTCTAAATTTGACATGGCCGATTTGGGGCGAAGCTCATTTCTACCTTGGTATTCAAATCCATAGAGACAGAAATCGAAAGTTGATCTACATTACTCTCAACAGAGATACATCTCAATATGTTAGTCAGATATAATATGATTAATTGCAAATTAGCTCTCTCACCAATGAACCAGGTCTCAAATTGTCAAAGGACCAATGTCCTCAAACAGTTCAAGAGAAGGAACTGATGCGTGAGTATCCTTACCATTCTATTATAGGATCTCTTATGTACGCAATGATCTGTACCAGACCAGACATAGCTTTTGCAGTTAGCTCTTCCAATCAATATATGACCAACCCTAGTGTAACACATTGGAAGGCTCTTGTCAGAGTCATGAGATATCTTCAAGCTACTATGGACTTTTGCATTTGTTATGGAGCAGTCGACAATCGACAACTCAATTTACTCATTGGTTATTACAGATGCCAAGTTGGGCAGGAGATGTAGACACTCGTAAATCTACTTCCCGGATTTACATTCTTCCTCAACAATGGTCCAATTTTCTGGAATAGTCGCAAACAATCTTCGATAGCTCTACCTTCCACTGAATCAGAGTATATCGCACTCTCAACAAGCTACAAAGGAAGGCGGTTTGGTTGATAAACTTACTTTCAGATATCAATTTGAAATCAATCTGCTCCGACATTATTTATTTTGTGATAATCAAAGTGCCATTGCCTTATCAGTCAACTCTAGATTTCATTCTAGGAGTAAGCACATTGAACTAACATATCACTTTTGTCAGAAACAAAGTTTCTCAACAAGATGTCAGATTGCACTACTATAGAATGCAAGATATGACAACAAATATTTTCACCAAGAGGATTAAGCTTCGAAGCGCGCAAAAGATTCTGTGTAGAACTAAGTTTGAAGGTCAAGGCATTCAAGGGATTCAGATAAGGAGAGAGTGTTGGGATTATTCTCCTTCTTACTAATCAACTAATCATTTTTAATCCTCATCCATTGTTTGTCCAGTCTGCAGATTTTTCATGTTTTTATACAGTTTGTAGAATTACAAGTGTTTTTACACAGTCTATAGAAATACACGGAGTTTGACAACAATGGTCATCTTTCTCTCTCTACAATCCAAACAATGTCGCCTGTTAGGAAATTACGTGTAAAAATGCAGTGTCGTCTTTTACGCCTATCAGGAATTGCATGTAAAATGCAGTGTCACCTTTTTTCGCCTTTTTCGCCTATCAAGAATTGCATGTAAGAATGCAGTGTCGCTTTTGTCACATTTTTCGCTTTTTGTCACTGTATTCGTAAAATTAGTATTGATACTCTACACATGCACATACGGTTCCAAACCTTGTACTAACTCCATTTAGTGCGTTCTGGGTCTCACAAGGATATTAGTTACTTTTGGGTCACTTCCAATATGACGTGGCATAATCAATAGCTTGTTTCACTGGAGTGTTGTGTATCGTAGACTAGGAGTATAATTGAATGGAATAACATTCTTCTCCCCTTGAACTACTCAAGTTAGTTGTTTTCATACCAGTTAGATCAACTATAAAGGCTTCTGAATTAGCCCATATCTTTGTTGAAAGATTATTTTGTTGTATGGTCTGCCAAGTGACATTGTTAGAGATAGAGATCCTAAGTTCACAAGTCACTTTTGGTCAGCAGTATTCCATAAACTGGAAACTTCCTTTAGTTTAAGTTCTTCTGATCATCCCTGAATCAGATGGCCAAACAGAAAGGACTAATCAGACTATGAAAACATTTTGAGGACATATGTTTCTCACATACAATCTTATTGGAAAGATTACATCCCATTGGTTGAGTTTGCATACAATAGTAGAAAACATTTTGCTACTGGTTACAATCCTTTTATGCTTATGTACGATTTTCAACCTAGATCTTCGATAAATGTGGAGACGAAATTTGTTAAGATCCAAAACGTTATTGATATTGCAAGTGGCTAAGGATAGTATCCGTAGTGCTTAAGATAGAGCTGAACACTATACTGATCTTAAGAGATCTCCTAGAGATTTTAAAGTTGATGACTGGGTAAGATCTTAGCATTCCAAAAGATTCTACGACATTACGTACATGAAAGCATTATAAACTATCTACCTGTTTTTGTGGACCATTCAAGATTGTACAAAAAATAGGTTCTTTTGGCATATGAACTCGATCTTCAAGGGAAAATCGGCTGCACACCCAGTATTTCATGTAAGGTCGTTTGAAATTAAGTTTACATGAAGGTGATACAATTGGATCTGATGAAGATTTATCCCATTCGGAAGATTTGTCGCTTGGTGTACCTTTTTTTGGAGCCTGAGAAAGTGCTCAGAACCAGAGATAAATAATTAAGAAATTATTCTATCTCTGAGTGGTTTATTCAGTGGAAAGGTCATACTGAGGATGATGATTCGTGGGAGAGAGTTGATAGCATAAAGAAGAATTTTCCTAAGTTCAGCTTCTAAGCCAATTTACAGAATTATAGCCATACAATTGATCTGATGTTGCTAGATTTTGGTTCTTACTATCTATTTTGTGCCAAAAAACATAAAAAAACAACAAATTGACCAAAACATAGCCTAGAATCATATATCATTGAAAGATCCGGTGTGCATAATTAATTTCATTATTAATGATCTCTAAAATGAAAGTACAGTTGTTGGAAAATTCAGATCTACATAAGATTTGAGCTACACAAGAAAAAGCTCCAAAAAAACAACACAAATTGGCTTCTAGGACAATTCACCATAATCCACAAAAAATTAAGAGAGACATGGCTCTTAGCAATATGCAAACTGAAATTGGGAGAATCCACCACTTGCACACTTGTTCCACCACCTAAATAAGAATACTAGTTGATCTCCACCAAAATTCCAATGAAAAGCACCACCACTCCAAGTTTTCTGATCTTTGTAAGCCTTGCTCTAATACTACTATAAGAGAAAGCCCCTCAAGATCCTGCTTACAAGACGAACACAATGGAAAACACACTATGGAGAAAACCACCCAACCAAGTAGAAACAACCAATCAACTCTAGAAGCTTTCCCCCCAAGCCAAGGAATAGAAAGCATGAAAGTAGAGTGAGAACTTGGCAATGAATCAACCAAAGGTAAGGTAGTAGGGCGAGTTTGGCCTCCTTAAGTATAGCCTGGAACCCCCTGTGCAAGTGGTAATACAAGGTCCCAACTCCCCTATACATAGATTCATCTAGAATAGAGTTTCCATGCATGGATCCTCTATTCATAGATTGCTATTGATAACTCTACATATGCATACACTGTCCCAAACCTTGTACTAACTCCATTTAGTGTGTTATGGGACTCACAAGGATATTAGTTACTTTCGGGTCATGTCCAATATGACGTGGCATAACTAATAGCTTGTTTCATTGGAGTACCGTGTATCCAAGACTAGCAGTATATTGAATCCTATGTAATGGTCATGGACATGACAAATGTAGTCTTTGATTGCCCCTCAATCCAGCTTATGCTTAGAAAATTATCATAATTTGAAGATTTAGTTCTTAAAATAGCTTAGAAAAGCTCTTTAAGTCACTAAAATGTAAAATTATGGCCAAAACTACCTTCTTTAAAAATTTGGCTATTTGTGTACAAATCTTTGATTCTGGAGCTTTTTTAAGTAACACGCAACTAGTTAATCCCTCATAGTCCTTGTCCAATCAGGTTTTAAAACACTCACTCCCTCTTTGTGACTTAATCACTTTATTTTTGTCTTGTTTGCTAGAAAGTATTAGTGGACAACGCCTTAGAAAGCTAGGACAAGCTTATAAAATAGGACAAGAAAATTGAGTCCATTTAACATTAGAGTTGTTTTCAGCACATTTTTGTGTGCGTGCACACAAAAGTGTGCATAAAACCCTTGGTTATAGGATGAGACATAATATGGCATCAAATGAATGAAATGTCAATCTTCAATTTTATGTGGAACTAGACTTGACTCTTCACTATGTTATTGGAAGACTTAAATTTTTTCTCTCTCAATTGATGGCAATAAAAACTTCAATTTTCGACACTTTTCAACACTTCACATGGGTAATTTTATGTGCAGGTATATATCTCTACATGATTCCAAATTTAACTTTTTTTTTATAGACATGTTTCTATGGTCATAAAAGAATTTTGAAAGTAGATAGCCAAAAAAAGGGTGTAAAAAAGACCTCCAAAAGAGCTGAAACTTTCAAACACCTTTCGATAATTCTCAATACTTTTCAACACTTGACATGGGTAACTTAGATGCACATACCTATCTCTACATAACTCCAAATTGAAAAAAAAGACATGTTCATATGGTCATATAATACTTTTTAAAGTAGACAAACCAACAAAATATTGTTAAAATCATGGTACTATACACTCATATATGATATTTCCGGTTTTGGTGATTTTTATCAATGCTTAAAAGGGTAACTTTGAATGCACATATCTATCTCCATAGATATCCAAATTCAAATTTTTTTAATAGGCATGGTTCTATAATCATATAGGATTTTTAAGAGTAGACAGGCTTAAAATTGAGTGTAAAATTCACAACAATGTAGTCCCATCTATTAAATACCCCCACATGTTTGGCACATCATATCTTACATGTAAGTTGCTCAAAATGAAGCTCTCGAAATTTCAATTGGCAAATGTATATATGAAGAATGCCCATGTGAAAGGATTTGATGTGATTTATCATAGTTTATGAGATATGATTTTTTGAATAATTGCTTGAAATGCACGCTTTTGTGTGTATTTTGTGATGACTCTAGTGTTAAACTGAAACTTTTTAAGTGGTTGAAGGGCCATGGTTGTAGTGGGTTTCTTTCCTTGCCTAACCTGAATCCAAGATCTAGTCAATCTACCATCAAAGAGACGGAGTTAGTTGTCACGCGTAGGTTTGTTCCCATGAGAGCGATAGTTTAGTTCATATTTCAACATGAATGGAGGATTCACATCTATCTCCACATCCATTAACCCTACTCTTTAGCACTACACATCCACAACAGAGATAGCTTACTCTTTCTCTCTCTCTCCCTTTCTAAAGTATAATAACATACAGTCCCAATAACACTCAGATCCAACAATTAGCAAAATCCAAATAAGCATGAGAGATGGAGGAAAAGTGATAAAGAACAAGGACATTCATCAATCCATTTCTGAAAAGAACCAATATGCTTTAATGAAATGAGGAAATGAACATGAGGAGCAACTCGAGTTGGTCCCTTCTTATAGTAGAGAGGAGGACCCTGGCCTCTGAATCCTATTGATCCAGTCTTGCCTCTCTTTTTATTCAAATTTAAAAAAGTGTGAGAACCATCAAAATTGGAGGGAAACCCAACTTTATTCACTAGCTTGACATTTTAGGCCCTGCGACATTAAAAGTCTCGCAAAAAGGCCTAAAGTCCTTTTATTAACTTTTAACTAATCAATCAAATAATTGTGTGATCATCGGGTTGGACTTACACACGCAGGGTGCCAAATCCCTCTCACTTATTAACTAGGATTAGGGTTGCCTAGGGATCCACAAACCCTCTAACAATATCCCCCACCAAAACTGGTGGCGGTCCCATGACACCTACAATATGCAGTTATTGGGGACTTTTATTGGCTTCGCGCCGAATCTTGATTATATGATGTTGCACGTTCTCCAGGAAACAACGGTGGGCTCCGACAATCCACTTGGAGGTTGTCCCATGATGTGAAGCGTGATTTCCAGGAGCCTCCCATCATTGCCGCACGAAAATATAAACGAGCAACCGACAACTGATCTTTGATTTGCTATGAGGCCATCGGCTTATTTGGATCGAATGCCAGAGGAGGGAGACAATCGTCCCATCTGGTTGCCACTGACGCCAACAAAGTTAGATCTTGAGCAAACATGTTGATTGTCGCATCGTTGGATCTGGAGAGTGGACATACTCTCGTTGATAGGCTTGTAAGGCGTAGTGCAAATCCATTGAGATGGTCCAGCTGTAAGGTTGATGGATGATTGGCCAATTGGGCGTATGGATGGTGATCTTGTCCATAGCCAATCCCAAATCTTTCCATTTATTTCTTCGCGACATTGGCATGTAATAGGGATCTACCCGCAATTGGTGAGGGCTGGCAATGTAGCTCCTAATTGAATCCGGAGTTTTATAAAAAATCGTGATTCTCCATGCCGGCTGCTCTCCCAATGCAGGTATTTTGTCCAACTCTTTACCGGCCTCGATCTCGGAGGTCTTAAACTTCAGAACCCATCCACCACGTGAGGACTCATGCAGATGTTGCTTTAAGAAGGTCTGGATCTGGTCCTCAACGTTGATGGGCCTTCTGAATAGAGGTGTTGTCCTTGATGAACATGGACCCGCTTGTACTACCGGTATGGTTGACGGTTGGTTTGCTATATCTAGAGCTCTCCCTTGGTCCATGCTCGAATCAACCCGTGTATCCATTGGTACGGCTTCTTGGCGCGGAGGGGATAATTGTGGCATGACCGGTACGGGGATTTGTGGTCCGGCTTCGAACACTCGAATGACTGCTTTTTCATAGGCAGTAACGGTCTCTTTAGCCTTTGCCAACTTGGTTGAAGCTGCTCCTTTGAACTGTCAAAGCGACCTTGAAATCCTTGAAGGGCCACTTTGTATGTCTCCACTTTTTTGAACAAATACGCAATCTCCGTCGGTGTGATCGGATGATCTGGTATTTGCGTTTGAAGATATGCATCACGCTCAAGGGTGGTCGCATCCAATTCACCTTGAAGCCGCGTGCGATCTTGTTCAGCCATCTGTAATTGCCCCTTCAGCAGCTGCACCTGTTGCTTTGCATCCTGCACGACCTTATCCACCTGATCCTGTGCAGTTGTCAGGGCATTTTGCAAGAAGCTGATGTATTCTTCCAAGCGATCAGCTTGTTGTTGGGCCAACTTCTTTTCGGTTTCAGCCTTGTCTTCGTGTTGTTCGGCAATCTTCGACTCTCGATCCAACTAGACAAGTTTCTGGCTGATCAGAGTGGTTTCGGACCCCAGATCAGAGATTCTCTGATCCATTTCCTTCTTCTTATCCAACATCGACTGGATCACGTGCGCAAGGCTTGAAACCAAACCTAGAGCATCCCCAAAATCGACGGTTGTGGAGGTGATAGCAGCAGGAGGACCTGATGGAACTGTCCCTGGTTGGCATGGAATAGGTGCCACTACATTTTCTTTTTCAAAATGGTCTTCCTCTTTAAACCCTTCAGGCACTGTGGCGTCGAACTGTTTTGGTGATTTTACAGCCTTGTCGACCCGAAGTGGGATTGGACTATCTTCCGTATGATGTTGTTGCCTGACATCTTCAACACCAACAGTAGATTCATGGATATGTTCGAATCCTCTTCTAGAGGATTGGAGTTCAAAGGGCACAGGTATCTGGGGCATTTAAAAAATTTCGGTGGCCCCAAGGGAATTGAAATCATCGAACATATCCATGAAGAACTGTGTGTTTGGTGAGGTGGCTTTGGTGTGTGGGGTTGAGGCGGCCTGGGCAGCTGCGATGGGAATGGTAGGCCCAATGGTCACAAATTGTCCTTGAATAGAAGCAGAGGCGAGGGAAGCATCAAAGTCTGGGGGAATGAGAAGTTCAATGCGAACAACAGCAGGGGGTGGAAGCACAAAATTTGGATTTCTCTTCCTTCCACGTACTGAAGGCAAGAGTGATGAAATCCATATTGATGCCACCCAAAAAGGCTCTCTCATGAATACCCATTGCAGTGAGCAGCGGCTCCGCAAGGGTCATCCACTAAATGACCATGCTTGTGCTAGGAAGAATCATGATGTCCGTTGTAGATGGGACATCACGATGGATAGTATAGCGCGGAGACTGGGAAGTATCGGTAGAAGACATGATGATCAGAAAGGAAATATAAAACGCGTAAAAGTGTATCAGAAAGCAATGCAAGAATTTTGGAAGGCTTTAGTCGCAAGAAAAATTCGCAAGAGCTTCGCTAGCACAAGTGAGGAATGAATCGAATTCAGTCAACTTATAGGTGAATTTGGTGGGTCCATTACATTGAATACTAGTTTGGCTGATCAGTTCTGAACAAAAATTTGCAGGCATGTACAGTATTGTGAAAATAGGGTATAAAAATCTCGGCGAAGGTTTCTGGGGATCTGAACCTATCAAGCAAATGTTTTCCAGGTCTGGCAAAGGATGAACCTTCACCCAGGAGGGTCCTTCGCCCAGGTACTGTCATAAATGTATTTTTTCATAGTTTGAACCTATGGTCAACCTAATTTTAACATTTTAAGATCATCTAGCAGGTCGGCGAAGGTTCATAATGAGGTTAAGATGCTCGGCAAAGGTTCCCAAAATGGCATATCAATGATACTTCGTCTAACTCAAAAACTGAGTTTTCTCTTGACAAAAACCTTCACCCACCTTAAATTAGATAAATCTAGAGTGGATGTACAGTCTGAGAGCTCAACGAAGGTTTTTGGTACTATATAGACCAAATCTGACCAAAACAATGATTTTCTAAGTCGTTTTCCATCAAAAAATTACTGTGTTTTTTTTTTTCCGATGCTGATGACTTTATAACTTTTGCTCATCGGTATTTTTTTGTTTCTTGCTTTACTTTTTTTTTTTTACTGTCTTTTTTCAAAAATCTCAGCAAATTATGTTTACAAAACAAAAAATTAAAAACAATTAAAAAAAAATTCTAAAAAAATATTGAGATCGGGCTTGCGGAAGTGGCGAAGCAGGCTGCCAAAACTTGCGTAATTGGCTGCCATTCACCGGACTATCAAATCGTTTTCCATCCAAGTGCTCAAGAATTACTGTGCCATAGTTCAAGATTTCCTTCACTTTATACGGGCCTTCACCAATAAACTTCAACTTTCTCTTGATCAGCTTGGTTTTGTACATCAATGCCAGATCTCCTGCTTTCAGATCTTTTTTGTGTAATCGACGATCGTTCCATGCCTTGCGGCGTGCTTTCTTTGCTACTAAGGCAGGAATTGCCATCAATCGAGTTCCACATAATTTGTGCAACGCTTCATGACGGAGTTGTAAAGACTTAACATCATTTAATCGTTCCATTGCTGCTATGCGTAAGGATGAGATTAAAAATTCAATCTACATGACAACATCTTGTACCATAAACCAGTTGAAAAGGTGTTTGATTTGTACTATTTTTGTGAACGGTTCTGAATGCCCATAATGTTGCATACAGTTTATGTTCCTAATCAGACCGACTCGCTTCAACTGTCTTTGTCATAATGGTGCAGAGATGTCCAAGCACAACTCTGTGGGAAACCCATATCTAATATTTTTCTGGATTTAGAGAAATCTGATATTTGTGGCATCTTTCAAATACTTTCTCCAATCGATCCAGGTGGTCTGTATCTGTACTATGAACTCCCAAGTTGTCCAAGTAAATTTCAAGAAATTTTTGCAGATAATCTTTAAAAGCAAATTGCATTACTCTTTGGAATGAACTTGGTGCATTACATAGTCCAAATGGCATTACTTTGTAAGCATAGGTGTCCCATTCTGTTGCAAAAGCAATTTTATGGTGATCGGCAGGTGTAATCTTAATCTGGTTGTAACCACTAGATCCATCCAGGAAACTATAAGCTTCCACTCCAACAAGGCGATCCAAAATGCTTTTAGTAAAAGGTAACAGAAAGTGATCCTTTCGCGTCACTTTGTTCAACGCTTTGAGATTCACACAGATCCGCAATTTTCCATTTTTCTTAGGAACAATGACAATCGGTGAAATCACCCTTCAAATCTTGATAAGTCCATGCAAAGCAATCTTGATACTTAATAAGTAACAATCGGAGTGCTTGATACTGTTCAGGAGTAAGTTGTGATCCAATTTGTACAATCTTTTCCGGTTCTCCTGGTTCGGCAAGATTCATTGGCTGCGTCCTAGCTAGGCCATCGTAAACCTCTTTAGATTCTGACATATGTTCTTCAGGTTCACGATGTGCTTTAATTAACATGATAACTACATCATCTAGTATGTAACGTTTAAAATGTTCAGACATATCATGCTGGACTACATCTATTTGTTCTTTTTTGAAAGGACTTGTCTTGGATCTTCGCTTAGCCTTCTTAGCAGGAATTGATCGTGGAGGTGATGATTTTTGAGATGATAAATCTTTCTTCACAGGTGAAGACTTCCTAGACGATGATGTTTTACTAGAAATCTGACTTGAAGAATCATCCTCGACTTTTCCTTTGTATTATAATATTGCTTAACTTGTTTCTTCGTCATCGATCCTGTGATCCTGTCTTCCTTTAATATAATTGCTTTGGGCGGTTTTACTGTGAGTTCATCAAGAACATTACGCACTCCAAATCTGGTCGGATCCATATGATTTAGAATTTGCTCATTCGTAAGTTCTGCATTGCCATCATAAGTCAAGGCATGACTCACATGAATGAGTTCATCCTCAATCGGATCTGGTATAGGTTCCGTTGATATCCAGACTTCATTCAGCACATTCAGTGGAAACGTAATTGGTGTATCCAAAGTTCGATCTAATAAGGAAATCTCGCTCAAATCTGATTGATTATCTTGTTGACACATATATCCTACTGTACATTCAATTGTTGCAAGAGCTTCATTCCAACTGATAGTATCCGTTTGAGAATCGTAATGAACTCCCAAATTTTTCTCTGGTCGATCACAAGTATGATCTATTGTTGACAAATTTTCATCCTCTTTTTGAACCACTGGTTTGATAGTCCAAGTTGTAGGATCAATTTTAACTGCACGTTCACGATTTTCAAAAGTGCTTTTTCCGGTACCCCAGTTATGAATTACTTGCGCAACTCATAACCATGGATGTCCTAATAGAATTCGGTAGACATTTGGCGCTTCTGATAAGTCCATCACTACGAAAGTAATGACGAACTGTACTCCCACAATTCTGACAGGTATATCTTCCACCATTCCTCGTGGAGGAACTATCATTTGATCAGCTAGCTTAATAGCAAAAGTAGCAGGCTTAATCTTTGTAAGGCCCCATTTTGCACATAGCTTTGTAGAAATCAAGTTAACTCCTGAACCCTCATCTATCACAGCTGCTTCTTTAGGAAATTGTCTATGCTGTATCGACAGAGTGATATTCTTTTGTTCACTTTCCCAAGCAGCTCCAACATGAGTACTTTGTTAGATTCTTCAAATCCAGCACAAAAAAACAGCTCCTGATGGACTTCTGGTTCTTCTTGAGCTAACTTTTGTGCTAAGACTTCTTTTGCTTTTGGCACCAACTTCAGGAACTCTCCCAATGAAATATTGACCTTGCTAGACAAAATGTTCATGAGTAGTTCTGTATGCAGTGCTTCTGGTTCAGTCATCTTGAAGGGTTCTTCAAGATGATGTAACTGATCATTCATATCTGTACGTAAATTTCTTGGCGGCTACAATGGTGAAGAATGAACTTTAGCTGTTGCTTTAGCAGCTTCAAGTTCCTCTTCTTCTTGTAGATGTTTGATCCACTGTCTCATATCCTGATATCTTCGTTTTTCTGTATTAAGATTTGGATAGAGTCCCGATGCTGTTGGTATATCATTCAATGGTATAGAATCAGCAGGTATCGGATCCATTACTGGTTCTTTCACCTTCTGTGCTCTGGTGACCACCATCAAGGGTGCGCTTGGTTTATTCTGAGCTACTGGTCTTTGCTTGATTGTTATCAAATTTACAGGTGCTGTAGCTAGCGGTGGCTTCAGTTTTGCTAGACAGTCTTTATAGCAATGCCCGTAACCACAGTCACGACAGAATGGTACAAATTTCTCTTTATTTGGGCATTCTGCAACTCTGTGATTTTCTCCACATGCAAATCATCCGAGTGGTGTTTTGGTCCAATTTCTGGAGGCTTGTTGTTGAGCAGCAGCATAAATGGCATATTGTTCTGAAATTCCACCTGAAGATCCGCTTGCTTGATCAATTCCATAGTTCCATTGCTTAACATTTTCGTAAGGTTCTGGTTCCATCAAATTGGCTGGAGGAGCGGAGTGCTTTGGTGGAGCAGGTAAAGCTTAATGTTCTGGGTATCCAAGAGCAAATTGTCGTGGTGTTACTGCTAGATTACCTCCATACTTTGGTTCTCGATATCCCATCTGGGCATACCGTTGTTGAATTATCCGAGGGTTGAAGTTGCAAAAAGTAGTCTGATGATCCGGTGAATTATACAGATGGCAAACACTGATTTCCATTCGTTTTTTCAATTGAGGACACTCGTTCACTGTGTGATTTCCTGTACAAATAGAACACCAAATATTTTTCCTAGTAGGAAAATTTTTTCCAAGCTTTTCAGGTTCCTGGTTTGCTTCCCCGTGGAAATTCTCCAATGCTTTGATTTTCTCATCAAATTTCAACTGCAACTTTTCCATTTGTTTCTGCTAGTTTTTTCCAAGTTTCTCGAACTCATTGAGCATCATTTTTGCAGTAGCATTGGCATTCGTTGATGCAATAGTGGTGGATGTTGTAGTAGTCTGCCCTGCTGTATAAGACAATATACTGATATTTGGCTCCTCATTTGAATCTTCATCCTCCTCCCGAATTGCATCGTCCATAGCATTTTGCAAGAGTGCATACTTATTATTGCGTTTCAACTCACGTCTGATCCGTTTAGGTAGACCTGACAAAAATCACATAATCATGGCATTTTCGTTAATCAGCTCAGGTTTGCATTCAGATCTAAGACGTATCACCCGTTCAATGTAATCTCGAACCATTTCCGGCTTTCCCATTTTAATTTTACTTAAAATTAGGAAAGGGTCTTCCATAAACTTTCGTGGTTTGAACCGTGTGATCAGGGCTCGCTAACAACCTCCCAATTTGTACGTTCAGTTTCATCTTGATTATAGTACCAATCTTGTGCTACGCTTGTTAAGGCCATAGGAAACAACTTAAGTTTATCTTGAGGATAAATCTCACCATAGACTTCACAGGATTCAGCATAGATATGAAGAAATCTAACTGGATCTGTTAATCCATTATATTTGGGTAGATCCAATCGGGGTGCTCTTCTAACAAGCAGCTCCAGAGCAGCTCCAGGGGCAACCACCTTCACAAATTTAGATCAAATAGATAATGAGATTGGATCTAGACTTTTCAAAAAATTTCTCAGATAAGATATGCTAGATCTATTCCATTTTTCAAGAATCTGATTCTATATCATGAAAACGTTTTTGAGATTCGATCAATCGATACTTCTCAAAAATGATAAATCTCTCAAAATCCAATTCAAAATATATCAGATTTGATCCAAATTTTGACAGAGACTTGATCTGAAAAATCAAAAACTAAAAATAGGACTAGCGAAGGTTCACTAGGCGAAGGTTGTCTCGGCGAAGGTTCATCAGTGCTATTTTGGAAAAAAAACTCTTTGTGGCACTTTTCTGACAATCTCTAGGCAAATAACCTACGCCAACCTTCAAGTGAAGGATCTGACATAGATACAACTATGGAAAATTGGACGAAGGTTTCTGACACAAGAAATTATAGTTTTTGTAGTCTGGCGAGGGTAAAATTCAAGAATTTCTTTGATTTAATCAAGAAGAATCTTCGCCAAACTCAAAAATAGTATTTTATTATAAATAGAATGTTTTGGAATCTTGGCAAAGGTTCTGGCGAAGGTTCAAGAGTGATACTGGTATTTTTGCAAAAAAGTAACTTGTTGACAAAAATATGACAATATGAAAATTGATCCTCTGAAAACCTTTCTATTTTTGGTATTATTCTTCGTCGACCTAGCAATAGATAGATTTGAATTACACCTATGCACAGTGAATCGAATGAAGGTTCTTTTTCTGTATTTTTAGGGTTTTGACGATTTTTTGATGTTTTTTGAAGGTTTTTCTGATGTTTCGGAAAATCTGTTGGGAATTAATCTCCGCCCTTCAAACTAAAGGTTTTGTAAACAAAACCGAAGGTGTTTGCAACTCGGCGAAGGTTTTATGAAAGAGGGTAAAAATTTATCAGCTCTGATGACGCTTTTTGTCTCTTTTTTGACCAATTTGGCAGATTTAACCGATTTTTGTTATTTTCTTTGATATCTCAGATTCAAATGGATCTTAAGATTGGTGATCTGAATAGCTTTTCTTGTTTATTAATCAGATTAGATTTCAAACAAGCCAATCCACTCAAATCAAGCAAAATCAATCCCGAACTAACCCTAAAATGCAGATCTAACACTATTCATGCCACGACAAGATGCCTAATGCAAGCTAACCATCCAACAATCATGCTGCAAACTGAAAAATTGGCGTAGCTCCCCGACAACGGTGCCAAAATTGTAGTGGGTTTCTTTCCTTGCCTAACCTGAATCCAAGATCTAGTCAATCTAGCATCAAAGAGCCGGAGCTAGTTGTCACGCGTAGGTTCGTAATCATGAGAGCGATAGTTTAGTTCAGATTTCAACATGAATGGAGGATTCACATCTATCTCCACATCCATTAACCCTACTCTTTAACACTACACATCCGCAACAAAGATAGCTTACTCTTTCTCTCTCTCCCTTTCTCTCTCATAAAAAGTATAATAACATACAATCCCAATAACACTTAGATCCAACAATTAGCAAAATCCAAATAAGCATGAGAGATGGAGGAAAAGTGATAAAGAGCAAGGACATTCATCAATCCATTTTTGAAGAGAACCAATCTGCTTTATTGAAATGAGGAAATGAACATGAGAAGCAACTCGAGTTGGTCCCTTCTTATAGTAGAGAGGAGGACCCTGGCCTCTGAATCCTATTGGTCCAGTCTTGTCTCTCATGTTATTCAGATTTAAAAAAGTGTGGGAACCATCAAAATTGGAGGGAAATCCAACTTTATTCACTAACTTGAAATTTAGGCCCTGCAACATTAAAAGTCCCGCAAAAAGGCCTAAAGTCCTTTTATTAACTTTTAACTAATCAATCAAATAACTGTGTGATCATCGGGTTGGACTTACACACGCAGGGTGCCAAATCTCTCTCACTTATAAACTAGGGTTAGGGTTGCCTTGGGATCCGCAAACCCTCCAACAAGGGCCCACTTCAACTCTATTTTTGTTGCAATTCAAATTCTCAAGAATGAAGTTTAGTTTAAAAAACAAATCTTGGCCCTTGACCTAGGATAACTTATTTTGGTTGTCCAAATTGATTGACTTCTCTCAGCAGGAGATCTGAACAAATCAGCTAACATGTACACATGTAAATAGTCATAGAGATGTTAAGTAGTAGGTTTTAATTCTTTCAAAGTGAATTTTACTTCTATCATATAGTTGAAGCTCCAAGGAAATGCCTTTATCTGAATCACAATATAAGTATGAGATGACTTTATTGAATTACATGATTGTTCATGAACTGAAGTTGTTGTAATAGTGGCTGGATTGTCTCAATCAATGTCTAAATTGTGCGTTTTGTTTTCATTCAGTCATTTTATGGAGTCTTTAGTCTGAGTCATGTTGGATGCTATCCTCCGAATTTCAGATTGGCAAGTAAAAGAATGGATATGCCATCGTTTTAATATTTAAAACCAAAATAATGTGTCTGAGTTATTTATTTTGTTGTGATTTGGTCATTTTACAGAATCTCAGTTGAATTGGATTCTGTGCTTCAAAAGAAGGGAGTATTAGATTGGATATGCCATTGCTTCTAATATCTACATCCATGATTATGTGTAAGAGTTGTCTGTTTTGTTTTCATTTAGCCATTATTTGGAGTTTTTTGTTTGAACTGAATTGGATGCTGGGCTCCGAATTTGAGAGTGGCAATGAAAAAATTTAATAACACTGCTCCTAATATTTAAACCAGGGATATGCGTACGAGTTGTCCATTTCGTTTTAATTTGGTCATTTTATAAATTCTTTCGTATGAATTGGATGTTGTGCTCAAAATTTGATTGTGCAAGTCAAAAACATTATCGTTCTTTCTAATATTGAAATCCAGGATCTTGTGTCTAAGTTGTCAGTTTGGAATTCATTTAGTCACTTTTTCTATTCTTTAGTTTGAGCTAAGTTGGATGCTCTGCTCCGGTTTCGAGATTGGCAATTTAGAGATTTGTTATTGCAGGTTCTGTTTTCATTTAGTCATTTTGTGAATATGCACTGAAGTTCATAAGTTTTTTACACGATGGAAGTATGATAGACGACTGACGGTAATGTAAATGTTGCTTATGGCATCCAATATTCTACATGAAAGACCTTCGTAATGGTTTTGTCCATTGACAAATGAGGTGTGAGACATGTTAAAGATGGCACTGGAGAGACATGAATAGTAAACCAAACTATGAAACTACATAGAGCTTCAACTCTGCAATAGAAAATCAAAAAATATGCTTACCCAGACACACACTCAATGGGCACACACACAAAGCTTCAAACTCAGAAGCAAGATATGAAAATAAGGCATCAAAGAAATGTTTACCACTGAAGGTATTTTGTGATAGGAGTTCGTTTAAGGCTTCCAATACCTTTTCCTTACAATGTTACAAGTTGTCTCATATACCTGCTATCTGTCGTATCCTAAAAGTTTCATCAATCTTGATCATACTTTCTTAAGAAGTCAAATAAATCAGGAAACCATTATGCGTGTAAAAAATTAACTTACCAACAGTCGTTATCAGAGTCTCACTTTGAAATAAGTTAGAATCTAGACTAAGCTTTACAACTTTTGTACCCTTTACAACAGTCGCCCCTTCGAAAAATGCGACACTGCCCTCCCCCTCTCAAAAAATGCGACATTGCCCTCCTGAAAAATGCGACACTGGCCTTGCCCTCCGAAAAATGCGACATTGCCCGGCCTCCCATCCAAAAAAAATGCAACACTGCCCCTCCGAGAAATGTGATACCGCCCTTCGAAAAATGTGACATTGACAGTCCCATCCAAAAAAAAAATGCGACACTGGCCTCCTAGAAAATGTGACACTGCCCTCCCGAAAAATGCGACAGTGGTTTCCCACTCCCGAAAAATGCGACACTCCCCTCCGAAAAATGCGACACTTCCCTCCGAGAAATGCGACACTCCCCTCCGAGAATTGCGACACTCCCCTCCAAGAAATGTGACACTCCGAAAAATGTGACACTGCCCTCCGAAAAATGCGACACTGGCCTTCCGAAAAATGCGACACTGGCCTTCCGAAAAATGCGACACTGCCCTCCCCTCCCGAAAAATGCGACACTGGCCCTCCCTCCCCCTCCCCCTCCAAAAAAATGCCTCCCCCTCCCGAACAATGCAACACGTTGACTGGCACACTTCGACCACGTACATACACACACACACACATACATCGGCCATCCGTCAACGAGGAGATACTAAATTTCCAAATCATCGGAAAATCATCGCCCATCAACGAGATACTCAATTTCCAAATCATCGGCCGTCACCTAGATCGGCCGCCATTGCCCGTCAACGCCTACGTCCCCCCTACTGTCACGCCTACGTCCCCCCTCTCGTGGCTACAGCCTACCAGTCACACCTAGGTTCCCCCCTTTCATGTTTTAGTGAGACTGTTGCCATGCCTATAACCATCACACCTAAAGTCATGCCTACTTCTCCCCTCTCATGGCAACAGCCTACCATTCACACCTAATGTCACGCCTAGGTCCCACTAGATCATCAGCAGCCACCTAGATCGGACGTCATCGCCCGTCAACGACATATTGAAGTTCCAAATCATCGGCCGTCACCTACATCGGCCGCCATTGCCCGTCGACGACGGGCACTCTTTACATTCACACCTAATGTCACGCCTAGGTCCCACTAGATCATCGGCCGCCACCTAGATCGGACGTCATCGCCCGTCAATGACATGCTGAAGTTCCAAATCATCGGACGTCACCTACATCGGCCGCCATTGCCCGTGGGGCCTAGTAGTTGTTATAACAAAAAATACACCCAATTTTCTTTGGTTTGTTTACAAGGAGGTGGAGGACACTGGAGGAGGATGATCGAGCAGCAGTCTTCATTCTCTACTTTCTGATACCAAAAAGCTGAAGAAAGTAGGGCTGCAAAGGAAGGAGGTGGAGTCGAGCCAAAATATAGGCGAGAAGAAGCGGGCAGGAGGTTGGCATTCTCTCGTTTTCCATCTCACAACTCGGCTTGGAGCTTTGGATATCTAGAATCCTCGATTTTGCTACAGCCGCTTAGTTTTAGGGTTTTGTACAACTTTGGTTGCATACGAGGTGAGGTTTAAGATTTTTGTGGATAGATGTTTCTGGCGAGTATCGTTGTGTGGCGGGTGGAACTGTTGAGCAACAGCAAGCATGTTTGTTAGGGGATAAGAAGAAGATAGCGAGAGTTTGGAGCTTTTTGAGATATTAGGTTGTTAGTTTCAAGAAACAGTAGCTATGATGATCCGACCACCGGGAACGGGGCCGGGTGCGCCGACCATGCTGCCACCCCCCCCTCAGCCTCCGCCACCTCCACCACTGCCTCCCCCCTCCGACGCAGAAGCGATTCTGGAAGAAAAAGCTCGAAAATGGATGCAGCTGAACACTAAGCGTTATGGTGAGAAGCGTAAGTTTGGATTTGTGGAAACGCAGAAGGAAGATATGCCTCCAGAGCATGTGAGGAAGATTATAAGGTGAGTTGACATCTGTATGTTCGTACTTTCTAATGCACGAGGCAGGAAGAAGAATGTAGGACGTGGATCGCATGGTTTTGTAAAGTATTTCTAAAGCTTAGGAATGTGTGGTTTGGATATCTTGCAATCTGTTTTTTCAAAAGTTCCTATTCGAATTTGTTTTTTTTTGGGTTTATGTGCACTTTAGGTCACATGGTAACCTTAAAAATCACCGCTGCCTAGGCAAATCCATGGATATCTCTCTCCTTTCATAGAATCCGTGTGCAGACTTCGTTAAACTTTGTTAAACAATGTTTCTGACACATTCGATATTTGAAAGCAATAGAGGTATAAGTTTTAATGAGCTGGTTGGCCAAAGCAAAGGGGATAGATAAAAGAGACGATTGTTAGTGTTGGTCGTTTTTGTGTCTGGTTTCTTAACGTAAGTCTCTTTTATTTTCTGATTACTTTCAGGTAGGATTCGCCTCCTCAAAATGACGGTATCTAATTGCTCGTGATTGGATTAAATGTATTCCTGTTGCTTTGCAGAAGTGTCAAATTATGATAGTTTTCTAATCTGCTAAGGGATTGGCTTTAGGGTTTATTTATTTTGATTCTTTCTAGGATAGACTACATATAAGATGATGTTGAAGAATGTTTGTGGCCCATGGTACCAGACCTTTGGGGCATCCTCACTTTCTGGCAGGCGGCTAGGAGGCCAAGAGTACCCAAAGTTGGGATTTCTCAAATGGCTAGGGCATATCCAAGTGCCTGGCCTAATGGTCAAATTTTCGGACATCATATCAATTCAACCTTCTGCGAGCCTCAATTGGCTGTGCAAAAGGGGGTGAATCAGTCATGCTTTGATGTTTGCTAAGGGGGAATTGTTACGTTTGGATATCTGAATGTTGAGCACTTTTAGGTTTTGAGCAAGGTGAAGTGATGAAATGCAACTATTTATTATTCTTCTATGAGAAGTAAAAACTTAATTTGATTGATCATTAGCTTTCCTCTTTAGTGCTAGCCTTCATCACGATGAAGTCTTCCCTTTACTTCTAGATAAGTGATAGAAACTTAGCACGTTGACCTTTGTACAAATGTACAAAAGCCCTAATGTAGAGGTATGTTTGTACTTAGCGCGTGTGAAGGAATGGGGGGACATGGAACTTATCATATGAGCCATTCAGAAACATAATATAATGGATAAAACTACTTAAAATTTTTGATATTTGAATTTGTTAGAGGGGACATTGAAATTATAGATATATAGATTTAGATTACAAACCTTAATGCCATGGGAATGTTAGGGAACATTTTCTTCGGGCATTGTCATGCATCAGGAATGCTCCACTACATTCCCCTATTTTGGCAAAAATGCTATTTTTACTTTTCTTGGTGGAGGAATTGTATCCCCAGTAGCTTTGATTGAGAGCTCTGCTACGAATCATTTTTTTTGCAAATGGCTTCTTATTTTTATAAGATTACTAGGGATATTCATGAATTGTCTACATGCTTGATCTAGCTATTTTTCTATTAAGTGGGTGTGATTGCGATGGCGCAAACTACAACAAAACAGTAGCAAGTAGAGCAACTGTATTGTCGATCATCAACCTTTTATGATCAAATGATCTAGAAGCTTAGTAGGATCATTGCGCCTGGTGCCCAACTATCGTGAGCTTATTCGAACATCCTGGTGCTTGATCGCTCATAGGATTCTTCTTTAAGATTTAATTGATGTACACTTCAAGTAGCTTCAATATACATATTCACTTACTGCACTTATGTGTGTGATTTTATATTTGGTATGTGTTGTGATTGTGCACAGAGACATGCACTTCTTACAATCTTTTAATCTCATGCTCTTTATATATATACTACCAATCTATCAAAGTTTTAAGTCTTCACGGTTGCATCCACGTTATACGTGGCACTATTTACTCCAGATTTCTATGGCAGAACATGTGTTAAATCTAGAATGATTTTTGTTTGATTATAGTCTAAACATTAGACCATATGCAAAGCTATATCTTAACATTTAGTTGATGCTACAGTAGTGTGACTATATCTTAAGCACGTAACCTGACCATATCTTAAGCTAGTGATGAACTTAATATGGATGATGAGCATGTAGTGGCTGGGGGCCCCTTGTAGGTCAATCCATTGGCAATGTGGAATGTTAATATACAATCATCATGGTTCCTTTCTTTCATGTCATCAAGTAGGTCTTTCAATTCAAACACTGTCAAATGGCCAGTAAAATTTTCTGAAGCATATCAATTCTAAGAGTCCATTGCTTTTTTTTCAGGGATCATGGTGACATGTCCTCAAAGAAGTACCGTCATGACAAGCGTGTATACTTGGGAGCTTTAAAATTCGTTCCACATGCTGTCTACAAGTTACTCGAGAACATGCCAATGCCTTGGGAGCAGGTATGTTGTTAGGGTTACACTTTGATTCTTGAATAAATCGAAGCTTAAGCTTCATCTCAAGTTTTTGAGAATATGATTTCAGCTTTGAGAAGTAATTGTTGTATCCTTATAGTTAGCATGACTTTGTGGCATTGAGTGAATTTATATGAAATTCCCTCTTGTTTCTGTTGGTGCTCTCATTATCTACCACCAAAACTTCCTTCATTTTCTGCTTATGGTTTTGTATTAATCATGATCTATATCAGGTCCGCGATGTGAAGGTTCTATATCACATAACTGGAGCCATCACCTTTGTCGACGAAATACCGTGGGTAGTTGAGCCAATTTTTCTGGCACAGGTTTGTCATGATTGTGCTTAACCATTTTATTGGTTTGCTTTGGTCAATGATTCTTGTAAGTTACCTGTTATTGTCAGAGATTATGCTCTACATTTCACAATATGGTTAGGATGCTTGAAATTTATTGTTGCCTCTGCAGTGGGGGACCATGTGGATTATGATGAGACGCGAGAAGAGAGATAGACGTCATTTCAAGCGGATGCGTTTCCCACCTTTTGATGATGAAGAGCCTCCTCTTGACTATGCTGATAATCTTTTGGATGTTGACCCTTTGGAGCCAATTCAGTTGGAGCTTGATGAGGAGGAAGATTCTGCAGTGTATTTATGGTTTTACGATCACAAGCCTCTCGTCAAAACAAAGCTGATCAATGGTCCTAGTTATAGGAGATGGCAGCTGTCTTTGCCTATCATGGCTGCCTTGCATCGCCTTGCAGGCCAATTACTTTCAGATTTGACTGACAGAAACTATTTCTATCTCTTTGACATGGAATCATTTTTCACTGCGAAGGCATTGAACATGTGCATTCCAGGTATACTATTTGGGATCTGTTTGCAGTTTTTCCTCAGTTATACTAGCTGCAGGGAGTTTTTATTACGGTTACAAACCTGTTATCTGCACAGTTTGGGTCTAGATATTTATTGTTGTAAAGTACAGAACCTTGAAATAAGGAAATTGAATCTGAGACCTTATTTTCAGCATCAACACTCCCACCTGTGTGTGATGTAGTTTAATGAACAGAAGTGAAGGCAAGCAGTATTTAAGCTGTTCAAACTCACGCATCAGTCTTATTTTCTCCAATATTGCAAGCATGTCTGGGCTGCCAAGTGTCGGTGTCCACATGCGTGTCTATGTGTTCTTGCCTGCTAGTGAATGATACCATGAAGCTCTTCAATTTGTCTATCCGATAATAAATTCAAAACTGGTTTGCTTGGAGATTCATAAAGTTGTTACTTTGTTCCATTGGCTAGTATCCTAGACTTAACATCGATATGAAATAAGTTAATAACTGGCTTGAAGTTATTGTGATGACAATTTTTTTGTCAGGAATTCTTTTTTGCAGATTCTAACTAGGTCATCATGATCTAGAAGTTAGATCAGTTTCAGTAAGAATAAGTCATTATTGGAAATGTTTACCTTGCACTGGCTTAACAAATGTTGTAGCTTTTATCACGGGAAAATCTTTGACATTTGTTATGCCTATTGTCAAATAGGTGGTCCGAAGTTTGAGCCTCTGTACAGAGATATGGAAAAAGGTGATGAAGATTGGAATGAGTTTAATGACATCAACAAGCTGATAATACGGTCACCACTCCGAACCGAATATCGAATCGCTTTTCCTCATCTATATAACAACAGACCTCGTAAAGTTAGACTTGGAATTTATCACACTCCAATGATCATGTACATTAAAACAGAGGATCCTGATCTTCCAGCATTTTACTTTGACCCATTGATTCACCCAATTGCTTTTTACAAGACCGATCGTAGAGAAAGAAAACAATTTGAAGACGAAGATGACGAAAATGATGATTTTGTTTTACCTGAAGGCGTGGACCCGTTACTTCAGGCAACACCACAGTATACTGACACCACTGCAGCTGGCATTGCACTGTTGTTTGCTCCTCGACCTTTTAATATGCGCTCTGGTAGAACAAGGCGTGCTGAGGATATACCTCTTGTCTCTGATTGGTATAAGGAGCACTGGTATGTGAAAATGAATGTCTACCGGCTTTGTGAAGCCGTGTTTGCATGTAGTATGATGTTTTTGTTAAATTTTGCTTACTATGGATCAAAGTTAAGACTTGTTTAAAAGCTCAGAGGGTGAAGTTCATTCGAAGTATGAATTCTATACATGTTGAGATGCTTATCAAGAATTGTTCTGATCTCTTTATGCAGCCCCCCAACTTATCCAGTAAAGGTCCGGGTAAGTTATCAAAAGCTTTTGAAGTGCTATGTGTTGAATGAGCTTCATCACAGGCCTCCGAAAGGCCAAAAGAAAAAATATTTGTTTCGGTCCCTACGTGCAACCAAGTTTTTCCAGACGACAGAGTTGGATTGGGCAGAAGCAGGTTTGCAGGTTTGCAAACAAGGTTATAACATGTTAAACCTTCTAATTCATCGGAAGAACCTGAATTATTTGCATCTTGATTACAACTTTAACCTGAAACCAGTGAAAACTTTGACGACAAAGGAGCGCAAAAAGTCGCGATTTGGAAATGCATTTCACCTTTGCCGCGAGATTTTGCGACTTACAAAGTTAGTTGTTGATGCAAATATCCAATTTAGGCTGGGTAATGTGGATGCATATCAGTTAGCAGATGGCTTGCAGTATACATTCTCACATGTTGGTCAGCTCACTGGAATGTATCGCTACAAATATAGATTGATGAGGCAGATTAGAATGTGCAAGGATTTGAAGCATCTGATTTACTACCGCTTTAACACTGGTCCAGTTGGCAAGGGACCTGGTTGTGGCTTTTGGGCTCCAATGTGGCGTGTGTGGTTGTTTTTCCTTCGAGGTGTTGTTCCTTTATTGGAAAGATGGCTTGGGAATTTGCTGGCTCGCCAATTTGAGGGTCGTCATTCAAAAGGGGTTGCAAAAACAGTTACAAAGCAACGCGTGGAAAGCCACTTCGACCTTGAGCTTAGAGCAGCTGTGATGCATGATGTTCTTGATGCTATGCCAGGCAAGTATTTGCTACTTTGTGCTTATTAGAGTTGTTGGTTTAATCTTTTACAAACTTTGCCGTTTCTTGGACATGGCTTTGTCCAAATGTCAAGTCTGGTAGGAGGTTCATCCATTTACTCTGAACTGACAGCTGCTGGTTTTTGTAGAGGGCATTAAACAAAACAAGGCCAGAACCATTCTTCAGCATTTAAGTGAAGCTTGGCGTTGCTGGAAAGCAAACATTCCCTGGAAGGTTGGCAACACTTTCTTTTATGTATTTTTGGCCTTGATGCTGATTTTGGATGAGAATGTTTAGCAATGAGCATCATCCTCCTTTAACAATTTGAAGTAAATGATCTTCCAAATCTGCAGGTCCCGGGGTTGCCTGTTCCGATTGAAAACATGATTCTTCGTTATGTCAAATCAAAGGCAGACTGGTGGACAAATGTCGCACATTATAACAGAGAGCGTATTCGCCGTGGTGCTACAGTAGACAAAACCGTTTGCAGGAAAAACCTTGGGAGATTGACACGCCTTTGGCTCAAAGCAGAACAGGTTTTTATAGAAATGCTATTGACTTGTGTTTACTATCTATTCTTTCTTGTGTCAGGACTCGGTCTGTTGCCTGGGTTGATGGATCACGTAGTGTTAATAGTTTTCCTTACACTGGTGTTTGAATCAGGAACGTCAACACAACTATTTGAAAGATGGACCTTATGTTACTCCAGAGGAAGCTGTTGCAATCTACACCACAACTGTGCATTGGTTGGAGTCACGCAAATTTTCACCCATTCCTTTCCCCCCTCTTTCGTATAAGCATGATACGAAACTGCTGATTTTGGCTTTGGAAAGGTTAAAGGAATCTTACAGTGTGGCGGTTCGCTTGAACCAGCAACAAAGGGAGGAGCTTGGTTTGATTGAGCAGGTTAGCTTTTGATTTTTTACTTTGGTATCTGTTATATTTTGGAAATGTTTTTTGTACCCTACCATCAAACTGCTTTCCTTGTGTTTGTTGGAAGTTGGCGATATGTTTATTTCATTATCACAGGTGAATCAGCTTGGGACTGATGTGAACATAGACATGGTAGATTCACTCATGTGGTGAAATTCTTGCAGGCTTATGACAATCCACATGAGGCATTATCTCGAATAAAGCGCCATCTTCTTACTCAACGTGCATTTAAAGAGGTATCAATCTTTGGCAGCTTGCATCAAGATGTTGCTGTACTGCATAGTTTCCTTTAGATCTAGGAAGAGACATTACTGGATTATTGTGGGGTTGTATGCTCTTACAAGTATTGTTTTTCTATTATCAGTACACCATCAACCAAAGTATCATGTAGCGTTACTCATAACATGACCTTGTTCCAGGTGGGAATCGAGTTTATGGACCTCTACAGTCATTTGATTCCTGTGTACGAGATTGAACCGCTAGAGAAGATCACCGATGCATATCTTGATCAATATTTGTGGTATGAAGGTGATAAACGTCATTTATTTCCCAACTGGATCAAGCCTGCTGACTCAGAGCCTCCTCCACTGCTTGTTTATAAGTGGTGCCAAGGGATCAACAATCTGCAGGATGTATGGGATACAAGTGAGGGAGAATGTGTGGTCATGCTGCAGACTAAGTTCGAAAAATTCTTTGATAAAATCGATTTAACAATGCTGAATAGGTATAGACTTTTTGCTTATTAAGATGCTTATGTATTGGAAATTCCTTGGTATTAGATCTAGAGTTTGGTAGGTTAAGACGCTACTTTGTGTAGTGTATAAACTTTCAGGATATTGCATTTGTGCACATATGATTCTAGATAGAATTGAAAATAACTGGTTCCAGCTCTCAGCTTAGCATTTTCTCGGTTAGCTGAGTTTCATTATGAGTTACTGGTAATCCTGCTTTTGATCTTGGTTTTGTATGTCTGGCCTGTCAAGAATTGGTATCTCATAAGGCATTGGAGCTCTAATGCCTTGTTATTTGTGAATCATGTTTGTCACTGACCTCCTTTTCATTTTGCAGACTTTTGCGACTAGTTTTGGACCATAACATAGCTGATTATGTTACTGCAAAAAACAATGTAGTCCTTTCCTATAAGGACATGAGCCACACAAATTCTTATGGACTTTTAAGGGGGTTACAATTTGCATCTTTTGTGGTACAATATTATGGGTTGGTCTTAGACCTTCTTGTGTTGGGTCTCACTCGTGCCAGTGAAATAGCCGGCCCGCCTCAAATGCCCAATGAATTTATGACCTTTTGGGATGTAAAAGTGGAGACACGTCATCCCATAAGACTGTATTCCAGATACATCGATAAGGTACACATACTCTTTCGGTTTACTCACGAAGAGGCGAGGGACCTGATTCAACGTTACCTTACAGAGCACCCAGATCCTAACAATGAAAACATCGTTGGATACAACAACAAAAAGTGTTGGCCTCGTGATGCCCGAATGCGGCTTATGAAACATGATGGTATTCATTCACTGACCTCTCTTCTTTTAGAAACTTGGTGCTATTGTGATGTCTGGCTTTAGTAAGCTTTTACTGGAGGATTTTTTGGCTTGAGCATGGTGACCTTTTTCAGAATTTCGGTATTATTAGTTTTTAACTGTATACTTGTTTTTTTCACAGTCAACCTTGGAAGGAGTGTGTTTTGGGACATAAAAAACAGGCTGCCACGCAGTATAACGACGTTGGAATGGGAGAACAGCTTTGTTTCTGTTTATAGCAAAGATAATCCCAACCTTCTTTTCAGCATGTAAGTTTGCTTTTTGGAATTTTTATAAGATTTTGTTTTGAGGGTAAACAATTCTTTCTGGTGTCATGCTGGTCTGCATCTCTAATTAGGCATTCATCTGGCAGTTGGCAGACTATTTCGGAGAGTTTGCACTATGGCTATTTGAACACGATTACTGACAAGTTTGTTGTTGCAGGTGTGGCTTTGAAGTAAGAATATTACCTAAATCACGAATGTCGCAGGAAGCATTTGGCAGCAAAGATGGTGTATGGAATCTGCAAAATGAGCAGACTAAGGAACGAACAGCTATGGCTTACCTTCGCGTGGATGATGAGCACATGAAGGTCTTTGAGAATCGTGTCCGTCAAATTCTAATGTCATCTGGGTCAACAACCTTCACAAAAATTGTGAATAAGTGGAATACAGCACTAATTGGTAAGTGATGAGATCTTTCATAGACTGCCATTTCTTTAGATGCTCCTTGGTTCAATATGACACAAAAAGTATATATGCATTGCTTGAATTTGAGCATTAGTGGTTTTACTGAGTAGATGGAATTTAAACTTCTGGTCTTGATACTGGTAATATAACAGTACAACTGTAAATGGATGGTTTTTCTCCTCGTCTTTTCCAGGTTTGATGACTTATTTCCGGGAAGCAACGGTTCATACCCAAGAGCTTCTAGACTTACTTGTTAAATGTGAAAACAAAATTCAGACTCGTATCAAGATTGGGTTGAACTCGAAAATGCCCAGCAGGTACGTCGTATTTGGATGAGCTGTTGGGCTCTACTCCGTTCATCCTGCATTCTTTGTGCAAGTTTCTTCGTAATTTTCTAGCAACAGCTTCTTTTGTTTGAACCATTGTTTTTGGTTAACATACCTCAATCCTTGATCTTTGGGCAGGTTTCCTCCTGTAATCTTTTATACTCCTAAGGAAATTGGTGGCCTGGGTATGCTTTCAATGGGGCACATTCTCATTCCCCAAAGTGATCTTCGATACAGCCAACAGACAGATGTAGGTGTTACCCATTTTCGCAGTGGTATGAGTCATGAAGATGAACAGTTGATTCCAAACTTGTACCGGTATATTCAGGTAAGGTGTCTCTGCTCTGTTTAATGTTTTCCAAACAAGAAAAGCATAGAGTATTTCACCTTTCTCTCTTTTCAGCATTTGGGTAATTAAGCCGTATTTGCTGCCCTTTATCACTCTTCATTTTTATTTTTCTTGACTATAGTATTTGTAAAACCTAATGTTGTCAATATCCATCTAAGTATTGGGAGTTCTGTTGCTGTGCAGCCATGGGAAAGTGAATTTATCGATTCGCAACGAGTATGGGCAGAATATGCCTTGAAAAGGCAAGAAGCACAAGCCCAAAACAGGCGGCTGACTCTGGAAGATCTGGAGGTAAACATGGACTTTGAACTGAAAAATGTTGTGTATATTACATGGTAGAGAAGATTCTCATTGCTTGTCAGGAATTCACTAGTAAATAATTTTACACATATGCGACATAATAATTTCACAGAATGGGGTGTTTTTGCATTATACTCATTATATACAACCTTATTGTGCTGTGTACAATATGTAGTTCAATGGAAATGTTGTTCTGTACCTTGGCAGCATAACATGCAACATGTTTTAACCTTAAAGTGAATGTGCAGGATTCTTGGGACAGAGGCATCCCTCGTATCAACACTTTATTTCAAAAAGATAGGCATACTTTGGCTTATGACAAGGGATGGAGAGTGAGAACCGATTTTAAACAATTTCAAGTTTTAAAACAGAACCCCTTCTGGTGGACTCACCAGCGCCATGATGGAAAACTCTGGAACTTGAATAATTACCGCACTGATGTTATTCAGGCGCTAGGTGGAGTGGAGGGGATTTTAGAGCATACGTTGTTTAAGGGCACATAGTAAGTAGAACAGTAGCCTTGCTTTTATTTTCTCTTTTGGCTTCTATACTTCATTTGGTCAACTGGCAGTACCTAAAACATTTCTTTTAAAGAGTTGCTGACCGTTCTGTTTTGATACTGAAAATAATTGCTGTCGCAGCTTTCCTACTTGGGAGGGTTTGTTTTGGGAGAAAGCTTCTGGTTTTGAAGAATCCATGAAGTACAAAAAGCTGACAAATGCTCAAAGATCTGGACTGAATCAAATTCCAAATCGTCGCTTTACTCTTTGGTGGTCTCCCACGATAAATCGTGCCAATGTTTATGTCGGTTTTCAAGTGCAACTTGATTTGACTGGCATATTCATGCATGGAAAAATACCAACTCTTAAAATTTCACTTATCCAGATTTTCAGAGCACATCTTTGGCAGAAAGTACATGAAAGTGTGGTGATGGATCTCTGCCAGGTCCTTGATCAGGAATTGGATGCCTTGGAAATAGAGACAGTACAGAAAGAAACTATACATCCTCGAAAGAGCTACAAGATGAACAGCTCATGTGCTGACATTCTTCTCTTTGCAGCATATAAGTGGCCTATGAGTAAGCCTAGCTTAGTTGCGGAATCCAAAGATGTGTTTGATCAAAAGGCAAGCAACAAATACTGGATTGATGTACAGTTGCGCTGGGGTGATTATGATTCACATGATATTGAACGATATACCAGAGCAAAGTTTTTGGATTATACAACTGATAATATGTCTATCTATCCGGCTCCTACTGGTATCACCTGATTTACCTTCAAAGAAATATTAGCTTCAGTTTTTCAGGTTAATGGTAACATCAGGTTGTAGCACCATCTGTGCCTTTTGAGGCTTTTGTCAAACTATTAATTTGTCACTATCACTACAGGTGTCATGATAGGGATTGACCTGGCGTACAATCTACATTCTGCATTTGGAAATTGGTTTCCAGGTTCCAAGCCGCTTCTTGCTCAAGCAATGAACAAGATTATTAAGGTGTGTTTTTGATGACTGGAGTTTTCTTTTCAATGTTCTACATGCTACCAATGGTAGTAGGAATAGAGCTACTTTCTTTTGCCCCCTAAGAACTACAACTTTTTGCTATAATATTGACCCTTATAAGAGTAACACACTACAACTTGCTCCTCTTTGACTATTTTCGTTCTCTTTTACTGTCCATCTTTATTTAGCTTACGTTTCTCTTTGGCAGGCTAATCCTGCTTTATATGTGCTGCGGGAGCGTGTAAGGAAAGGCTTGCAGCTCTATTCCTCAGAACCGACTGAGCCTTACCTTTCATCTCAAAACTATGGAGAGCTATTTAGCAACCAGATCATTTGGTTTGTGGATGATACCAATGTTTATCGTGTTACAATTCACAAAACCTTTGAAGGCAATTTGACAACTAAGCCAATCAATGGGGCAATATTTATTTTCAATCCTCGGACAGGACAGCTGTTTTTAAAGGTATGCTCAATTTTGTTTCTTAGATTTATTAGATTTATTGTGCTTTTGGTGGCGGGTAGTGTAGAGCATCAATACAAACCTATGTACCTTTACTGTTGTAACTTGTCTACAGGGTTCTTGAACTAGTACTTTTGATAGTCAAACTCTTTGGAGCTTACGTTCTCAGCAACAAGGCTATTAAAAGCTTGCATCTTTCTTATGACTAATTGCTGTAATGAGGGATAATTTTGACGGAGGAGATATGATTCCTGGTTATTGATTGCTTATGGACTTCTAATGTTCTGCAGGTGATTCACACTAGCGTTTGGGCAGGGCAGAAGAGGTTGGGCCAGTTAGCCAAGTGGAAAACTGCAGAAGAGGTTGCTGCTTTGGTTCGATCTTTGCCAGTAGAGGAGCAACCTAAACAAATTATAGTCACACGCAAGGGCATGCTTGATCCCTTGGAGGTTCACCTGTTGGATTTTCCAAATATTGTAATCAAAGGCAGTGAGCTTCAGCTGCCTTTCCAAGCCTGTTTGAAAATTGAGAAATTTGGAGATTTGATTCTCAAGGCAACGGAGCCCCAGATGGTTTTGTTCAATATTTATGATGACTGGCTAAAAACAATCTCATCATACACAGCATTTTCTAGATTGATATTGATTCTGCGTGCACTTCATGTAAATAATGAGAAAGCTAAAATGTTGCTAAAGCCAGATAAGACAATCATTACAGAATCTCACCACATCTGGCCTTCTCTAAGTGATGACCAATGGATGAAGGTAAGACTGGTCACTGATCGCTTAGCCCTTACAGATGATGTTAGAGGACCTGTTAAAATAAGCAGCGCTACTGAAATGAAACTTGATAATAACCCTCGAGCGATGCACTTACAAATCTATCAAACTTTGGACAAATATTCAAAGTTGATCTTTGTTACAACCTAGTTTCTCAAAGTTCACGATTTTAATTGAAAGTGGTAAGCTGATTGAATTCTTTGGGCTTATTTTTGGACAGGTTGAAGTTGCCTTGAGAGACTTAATTTTATCTGATTATGCAAAGAAAAATAATGTGAACACATCAGCTTTGACCCAGTCGGAGATCCGAGATATTATTCTTGGTGCTGAAATCACTCCACCTTCACAGCAGCGACAGCAGATTGCAGAAATCGAAAAGCAGGCAAGTATTTGCTGTGCAATATAGCTTTGTCTTCAAAAGTTTTTCACAACAAAAGTCACATATCTCTTGAATTTCTTTCCTTAGTTTAACTTTGATAAGGGTAACCACTGCATCCGTATCCTGCCCCATAACTTGTGGAGGATTGGGCAATTTTAGGACTTCTTTGCATCCCTTTCTGACATAGCTGCTGGTGGAGGTGTCTGTTAGTCACTTTGAATTTATTTTTGCTGGAGTTTTGATTCTTTTATTAAATAGTAGTAAATTCCTGGTATTGACAGGCAAAAGAGGCAAGCCAATTGACGGCTGTGACAACAAAGACAACAAATGTGCATGGTGATGAGTTAATTGTGACTACAACAAGTCCATATGAGCAAGCTGCATTTGGCTCCAAAACTGATTGGCGCGTAAGAGCAATATCTGCTACCAACCTGTATTTGCGGGTCAATCATATCTATGTGAACTCAGATGATATAAAGGTATTGGTATTTCCACCAGGCAGACTTTTCATCAGCTGTGTTGCCACGTCCTTTCTCTCCAATTTCTTGATTGTGATTTTAAATCATGCCAATGATATGTTGCTTGCAGGAAGTGGGATATACTTACATTATGCCAAAGAATATTTTGAAAAAGTTCATCTGTATTGCGGATTTAAGGACTCAGATTGCAGGCTACATGTATGGGGTTAGCCCTCCCGATAACCCCCAAGTGAAAGAAATTCGTGCAATTGTAATGCCACCTCAGTGGGGCACACATCAGCAAGTCCACCTGCCTTCAGCATTACCAGAACATGATTTTCTGAATGATCTGGAACCCTTGGGCTGGTTACATACCCAGCCAAATGAACTGCCACAATTGTCTCCACAGGTGCTCATACAGATCAGTTTCAAAGTATTGCTTGGATTAAGGTTAAATCTGGCTCACACATTTTTCTATAATTGATGAATATTGTTTGTTCTAATCCATACCTGCATGTTTTATGTCAGGACCTGACTTGTCATGCGAGGATCTTAGAGAACAACAAACAGTGGGATGGAGAAAAATGTATCATTTTGACTTGCAGCTTTACTCCAGGGTCATGCTCTTTGACCGCATACAAGCTTACGCCCACTGGGTATGAATGGGGCCGTCTGAATAAAGATAGTGGCAGCAACCCACATGGTTATCTGCCAACTCATTATGAGAAAGTTCAAATGCTTCTTAGTGATAGATTCTTGGGTTTCTATATGGTGAGTTGCTTTTGGTGATGTTTCAAGGTCTAGTTATTAATCCTCTTTTGAGTTTTTTTTCTGTTGTTTCAATTCCAAACTGCAATGGCTGTCATTAGTAGAATTTGGCTAAAGTACTACGTACGAACTTAATGTACATGCTAGAGATGGAATAGCTTGTTGTTTCTAACCCAATTTTTTGTGCATGTTCAGGTCCCTGACAATGGCCCCTGGAATTATAATTTTATGGGGGTGCGGCATTCTCTTGGGATGAAGTATGGTATCAAATTAGCAACACCACGAGAATTTTATCATGAAGACCATAGACCCACACATTTTCTGGAGTTTAGTAATCTTGAGGATAATGAGAATGTTGAAGGGGATAGAGAAGATGCCTTCAATTAAGTTTGTACAGGAATTTTGTAAAGATATTAGCTCTTGTATAATACAATAATCATTTCATATTTTGTGTTTCCTTAGCAGGAATTTGCGTGTTAGTTGTTCCCTCATTCATGTTCTATGATGGGATGCCCTTGAATGTAAATTATATGCTCATATGGTACCTACTAAGTAGTGATGAATTTTTTCCCGCATCTTGTATGTATGAATGTTTGCAGATATATATGTTGGGTTCTTTCTAAATCACATGTTAGTTTCAAACAGACTTTTTCTAGAATCACGAATCATCAGTAACAGTGTACTTTTACATATTTACTTACGTACACTGAAACCCATTTCGGCCATTGGATTAAGCACTGCTGGATGTAAGTAAACAATTCAGGGCATTAGTAGCTTTGTGGATTAAAGCCACATTCTCCTTGCCTGAATGATGACCGATGTCTTTAAGTGCCAACAAGTCGTGTAATTGCATTCAAAGTTAGGAATTTTGTTAGGCCACATTACAAATAAGCATTAATGGGCCTCACAAATGTCAAAGGTATGGAGTTATCCACATTTAGAGAGTTACCTTTGAAGCCCATATTTTCGTCAGGCACCAAAAAGTATAGGCCAACATCTAGCTATTTGAAACAAATGTGTCAAAGAGGGTGGGAGTGATGGCATTGGAAAGCGCCACCTCATATTCTCGAAGCATCATCTTGCATAGGACATTTTGCTTCATTTTTGCTGTAGATTTGCTTGGTATGCTTGCACGGGCCATCCTATATGTAAGGACTCATATGCATTGTTACTTTCAAAAGAGTTTTAAATGCCCAATTTTCTCGATTGACCATTTTAGGGCTTAATACTCTCCCTTCTTATACTCTACCTCGTTGGAACTTTGCTGCTCCTCTCCCACTGCGGATGCTCCAATGTTTGATGTCGTTGAAAGGTTTGTTGCACAAATTAAGTAACCTTCGTTTATGATAGTTGATTCAATGCTTTTGCTCATTTTACATGCTCACTGTTCCCCATGGGCTTTCCGGAGACCAACCACTTTAATAACATTGTTAGTACTCGTTATATGATTAACTATATTAGAGATTTGATCGCCTTCGACGTCTGAGAAAAAAACATTTACATACTTATAGGCATCTTAGCCCAATTCTATATCATTTATAACATCAGAAGTAATAATACAATATATGTTGCCAAACTTATCGCTATGCTTTTGTGTGCTTTTCAAGAACATGTTTGAGAAGCTAGAAAAGTTCATAGCTCTTAAGTTTCAAAAGATGTAGAGCTCTTGTCAAATGCCTGAATAGAACCTTAAAGATCTTGGTGATGAATGAAGCTATAGTGATATATTGTGGCTCATGGCATTTTGTAGTTTTCAAGTAAAATAAAGCTCGGTGCTTATGCTTCTTATCACAAATTCTAACATGTTATCAAAGCTTTCTCAAGGCTTCATCAGGTTTATTTTTTTTTGTCCTTTTGAGTGTATTTCCATCTGTTTCAAGGAGGATTCCAATCTAGAGGATTATCATTACTAGAAATGTATGAAGAGTTAAAACCGTTGGGTATTGCTAGGGTTTAGTCTTTTAGGATCTTTTTTGTGGAGCACATTGATGGCGATTTTTGTGATCCTATAGAGTTTTTCAAGGTGGTATGCGTTCATGTTTTTGTTTGGATGAGAACTCTTCACTTCTTTTTCCCTAGAGGCTATATATAACCTTGAGGGTAAGTCGAGATTACGAAAGAGGAAAAAGTTTGCCAAGAAAACTTCCATGTTGTGCAGAGCCCATCCTAAACTTAAACACATTACACCCTAAGTTCGTGATGCTTTGAAAGTTTGGAGATTTGTATTACATCAATTATCCCCTCCAAATTGTTACATACCAGAAGTTGATATCATGCATTTTCTTTCCCGTCCTTCTCTTTGTCCCACTTTCAATCCTCCTAACTTTTCACGCCCTAGTAATGTTGTCTTTAGAACGTCTATTTATAGAAAATATACGAGGAGGTTGTTTCATTTGAATCGTGTTGTCTTTGGGTAAATTCTCCCTTGACAAGTTTATTAGATACAATTTAAAGAACCTATTTTTGGTTGCTCTATACTTTCAAAAACATGTCTTGTGGTATATCAAACTCGCATATATATTAATTTTTAACTCTTTCAAGCCACTTTTTTTTTTTACCTCTATTAAAGGTCTACCGTCACCTGATTTGGACAAAATTAGTTTGAGCTCTATTCTTAGAAAGCTTGAAGTTATAAATGCTACCTCGTGTTTAGAAAGTTTGGAATCATCCAATGGTTGCTTGGAAATATATAAAGACTAAAGGACGAAAAGCCTTTAATTATGCTCATATAGATTGGAATATTTCAGGAAAGTTGTCTAATAGGTCTTGTTTTTGTGGTGGATCCTCTTATTCTAATTCTTTTGATCATTCTTTGGGCCATATTGTTATTGTTGATACATCAGTCCTTTGTTTTTGAAAAAGTCCTTTTCCAAAGGCACTAAATTTCAGTTGATGCTTGCTTGTTAACATCTATAACTAAGAGTGTTTAATAAATTAATCTATTGTATATAAGAATCCTTTGAAGTTCATGGTTGCAATGAAAAGCTAAAGTTTTAAAGTATGTGAATTTGAATTTATGAAGTCTCATATGCTCCATCTACTTACACAATTCATTTTCTATTGAGGAGGAAGCTCCTTCTTAAGTTTCATAGACATTTTGTCGTTTTGTATGTGGATAAATGCTCGAACAATTTTTATTTGTTTGCAATTTTTTTAAATTGGAGTTATTCAATCTTATGACCAAAATTGTTACCCAGATCTTCCTTTTTTATGTGCTACGTGGAAACTTCATAACGTTCCCAAAAGACTTGGATTTATTGTAGTAGCTTGTAAAACTACTCTGACTTTTCTAAGTGGCTGAGTTGATTGGTTGGAAACCTTGCTTACTTCCGTTAATGAGCCTTGGATAGGCTTACTTAAGGATGCAAAATGTTTTTGTAAATTCTAGTTGGATTTTGAATGTTTTTGTTGGTATTATAGAAATAATAAAGCAACGCTTCTTCCCAATCTGTGCTTATCTAAACCTATGACTTCATGACAATATACACAAATCAATTTGCAAGATTAGAAATTTCGTATTAATAAGCTAATCCAAGATGTCTTTAGCAATAGGCTAAAGGATGCTTGATGTAAATGTTTGAAATTTGAAAAGAGCACTTTGCACGAGCCTTGTTGGCTTAAGATCATAAATAAAGATTCAAACATGAATTGTTGATGTTGAAAATGTTTGTTCTTGGCTGCACTGCCTCTTAGATAATCTGCATATTTATGGAGACGATTTAGTTTTTCAATAACGGATGGGTATTACCATGGGTACTAATTGTGTTGTTCATCTAGCAAGCTTTTGTCTTTTATCTTATAAATACTAGTGAAGGACACATTGTGGCGAATGGTTTCTAGCGAGGCCTTCGGGGACTTTAGAGGCATCGCATATGCGACGATGTGGCAAGCATCTCAGTCACTTGGTCTCCCTCCATAATGTGCTTTACAGCGCCTAATTTGGTGCACTGTAGCCAAAGTTATGGCCGTTTGAAACTTTTGCAGTTTTGTGAGCAAAATCCGTAATTGTTCTGATGGCATGCTAGTCTTTTCCCTACTTTGTGGTATTGTGCTTGCATGGATTGATTGCATGTTGATTCTGAGTGATATTCTGCAGGCATGAGGGATTTACAGTCAATTTGAGTGGTCATACACATGTGCTCTGATGGTTGGATCACAAATCCGGGATGTTGGCTGACAAATTCCGTAAAACTGAAGATAACGTAAAAATTCCGTAATGACATTTTGTAACCGATGTAGTGTGCTTTGAATACCAGATTGACATTGGTTTAGTGACATTACGAATCGAACAATATTTCGATTTTTCGATCTCGATTCCCTTCTGTACTAACAGTATTTTTTTCAGAATTTTTGAATTACGTAAAATGAGCTAAAAATTGAGTTTTTTCAAAAATTCAAAAATTCGGTCTTTTTTCAATTATCTATGAAATAAGTCTAGAATAGTGAATTGACTATACGAAGTTTTTTCAGTCAGAGTTAGTCACAGGGTTTTCACTAAAGCTAATAGATGATTTAAAATTGACTGAAAGAACCACAAATATCGTATTCTAGTACATGCAATTTGCCGGCAATTTATACTGTAATGTCATTTTAACTTTTGGAGTAGGGAATTCCCATATAGAAAGTTAAACTGAATTTTTTTCTTTTTTTGTTGAATTTCAAATTTAGTTAAAAATTGAAATCGGTTACTTGGCTGATATATTTCTAGTCGATACTGATCGGATAGAAATGGGTCAAGTGAACGTTTGTGCAAGATGAGTGTGGCAGAACCCTTTATCCAGGCAATGACATTTTGATGGATACAGGTTAAGAGTTGCTAAAATCCTATTGGTAGGATTTCCTGTAATTTCATATTCTGAGTTTAGATAGTTTTTGTTGACATTGACGGAGTAATGCCAAACTGGTCAATACAAAGAAAAAACAGTCTAATTTTTTATTAGGAAAATTGTAAGTAATGATTTCATTTATTGTTTAAATCCTATGGTGAATTGTATGCAAAAGATCAGACTAGTACTGTTTTTCATACTAGTAGATGGTTTTTGTATATCATGAATTCAACCCAGGTATAGGATATTAATGAAATTGTTTCAGACTTTTCTCTACAGTAATTCACTTTTAACATTTACTAATGTCTTTACATCTTCCTTGTACCTTGTACTTTAACAGAAATAGATTTTCAGGGGACTGAAAATCCTAAGGGAGGAAGAAGAGTGGACATCAGTGGTTGTAAGTGTGCTCTGAGTCGGAAAATGTATTTTGCAGTTAGGATTTTGGTAATTCCTAGGAATGATTGCAAAAATTAATATCGGATATTAATTTCCTGGATTGAATTCATTCAATTGAATTCGTAACTAGTATCTTTCTAACCATTGAGTTTATCCGCAGTTTTGGATGTCAGTTGTGATGTTTGAAGTAGATTCTAATACATGGATTACATTGGACCTGTTAGTTGACAGAAGCTTATCACTAGAGTTGATGCTCCTGGATCAGTAGGGGTTCGAAGCTTATCACTAATCAGAAAGGGTTGGAATGTAATGTTGAACCATCTTAATTTTTCTATTTAGTCATGTGTGGATCTGATATATCCACCTGTAGGGCATGCTAGTCATCCAAATAAATGGATTCTCCAAGTTTTGGGAACAAAGGATAATATCCTATATGGGATATAGGCCAACTAGATGGATCGGTGGATCTCTAGAATATCAGATAAGGCGATTAAGTGTTTTTTGGAAGGAAGAGCTGGTGGTATGGGACATCAGTAATTTTGATAAGGAAATTCTAGGACTATAAAGGTCTGATTATCAGTGGAATACTTAAGTACCTGGTCGCGATATGGGAAAAAGAAGACCATTGATTAATTGTTGGGGTATTTTGTGAAATTTTGAGGTTTAATCTAGATCCCAATGAGGTATCTCATAATTTACAAAAAAAAAATCCTTAAATCTATTTCTCGCTTTTTTTATTAATCCTTTACTTAAGTTAGTAATTTGTTGGACATCAGACTGGTTTACATGTCTTCCAATGGAATCTAATTCCTCTCTCATAGCCGATTGTCATGCCTTCAAATATTTCGCTTCCTCATAGAATGATGGTTCTTGGCATTGAAAAAGTGTCACTCATAAGGGCATAGTTGACTTGATAATGATCTAGAGCTTGCATGTCTCTTGTTGATCTTCTTGCCTCATCTTCTTTGCTAGATTCAGATTCATTCATCTTAGTATCTTTCATGAAAGTTTTTTACCACTTTGGTACCCTCTATTGAGGTGAAATACTTCTTAAAGAGTAAGTGTCCAAGTTGTGTCATGTATCTTCCTTTTGTCACCAACAAGCTTGACTTTCTTGGCTCCAATCGACAAATATCTTACTCTTTGTTCACTAATGGGAGGTGTTTGATCATGGATCTTAGGCTCATCACAATCATCTTGCTTGATCTTGTGAGGTATGTTGTCTTCATCCTCTTTCAAGAGAACATGAAGCTTTCTCCCTTCACCATCAACTTCATAATTGCTAGATTCATCTAATATATGTATTTCATCAAAGATCACATCTTTGCTAATGTGGATTTTCTATTTCATTCTTCTTTTGGCACGTCCACATAAGCCTTGCACCAAAAAATGTGAAACTTCTCAATCTTAAGCTTTATACTTATAAGTGCCTCTTTGGGAGTTACATTGGGAACCACGATAATAGGGCGCATGTTTTGCAAGAAGGTGGTAGTATTACAAGCTTTCGACCAATAGAAATCTTCCAAATCCATTTGTTTCATCATTGATCATGCACTTTCTACAATGGTGCGGTTCTTCCTTTTTGCTACTCCATTACTATGTTGCGTAAGTGCTCAAGTAAACTAGCTCTTTATTTCATGTTCTTTGCAAAAAGCTTCAAATTCACCTAATTTGTACACACCCCTTCTATCTGACCTTAGCACCTTGATGTGTGCATCCATCTAATTCTCTAATAAGGTTTTGAACACCTTAAAGCAAGCTAATGCATATGATTTACTTTTCAAGAAGTAGATTTATGTCCTTTCCAAGTAATCATCTAAGACAGTCATAAAAATAGAAGGCTCCATCCAACGACATAGTCTTCATTGGGCCACACATGCCACTATAAATCAATTCAATTGCCTTTTTAGCCCTTGTCGCTCTGCCCTTCTTAAATTTCTCCTGTGGTGTTTTTCCATCACGCAACCTTCACAAATTGAATGTTGCTCATCCTATAAAGTTGATAGTCCACTCACCATTTTCAATTTATCCATCAAACGCAAGCAACCATAACTCAAATGGCCCATCCTATGATGCCAAAGCCAACTAAGATGGAGGCTCTCCATTTTCAAACATAACATAGATGCCCTAAGGAGCTATGTTGCTAGTCCAAGCTCATTGAGGGTGGATCCATATTGTGTGACGATGCCAAGATAGAAGAAATGGATGGAGTGGCACATCAATGGACAAGTGCACACTCGCAATTGGCTAATTATGCCACAACTATATAACTGGACCATTACCAATGATTTCCAACACGTGCTCATAGGATTTGCAAAGAACAATCTCCTCAAACTGAGGTGGAAAAGGAGGAAATGAAGCACTATCCATTTCACTCCATCGTTGGCTCACTGATGTACGCAATGATCTACACGTGACCAGACCTTACATATTCAATCAGTTCACTCAGCCAATTCCTATCGAATCTAGGACTAACCCATTGGAAAGCGCTCACAAAGGTCATGAAGTACGTCCAAGCAACCAAGAACCTCAACATCTATTATGGAGGCAACCAATCTGCCAACACTCTTGAAGGCTACACAGATGCGAATTGGACAGGAGATATTGATGCCAGAAGATCAACTTCTGGATATGTATTTCTGTATAATCATGGCCCAATCTCTTGGAATAGTCAAAAGCAGACCTCTGTAGCATTATCATCAACAGAATCTGAATATAGAGCTGCCACAAATGCTACCAAGGAGGTGATCTGGCTAAGGCACATGCTTGTAGATATCAACCTTGCACAATCACTTCCAACAACAATATATTGTGACAATCAAAGTGCAATAGTGCTATCTCTCAATCCGAGATTTCATTCTCGAAGCAAACATATCGAAATCAGGTATCATTACCTTAGAGAGAAAGTGCAAAGCAAGGAAGTAGCATTGGTTTACTGCAGGACAAATTTCATGGCAGCAGATTACTTCACCAAGGCTCTATCAAAGGTGCAACATCTCAGATATAACGATATATTAAATTTGAAGATCAAAGTTTTTCAGGCACATTAAGGGGGAGTGTTAGATTTTAATGCTTAGACTTTAAAACCATTCACATAATGAGCATCCTGAACAAACTGCCGAAGTTCGACTAAGTTCTGTCGGACCTTCACATTTTTCGCACCTTCGCATTTTTTGCATGTTTATCTTAGCATTTTTCACAACTTACCTTTTTAGCAAACGTCACAAGGGCACCTTCGCATTTTTTGCACCTTCGGGATGTTTGGATTTTTTGCTCTAGTGACAAACGGCTTCATCAAACCTAAAGTCACCTGACATGTAAAATATCTCAACGACAATTACCTACTTTGTACAGATACAAGGCAGTTGTACTCGATATTACAGATAACATCTAATGCTTGTAAGATATTTTAGCAAGTAGAAGACACTTGTAATATATAAATCTTCGGACAGATCAAAATATAATCAATAATTCTATTCTAATCAAAATCTATGTAGCCAGCGTTATCACGCTTAACATTCAACATGAAGTAATCACTTCAAGCCATTGTACTCACTATTGATATTAATTAGAGTGTCATTTCTATCTCGCTACTGTATCATTCTATTCATTCATCTTGATTATTCTGCTGCTAACTATCGTGCTTCCGTTCCTACATCGCCCACTCACTCAAGCTTCTGCAGCCAGTTCACGTTTTTTTGACAGGTCCCACACATGTGAGGCCATGATGCCACATGGGAAATCCATCCTAGTGTAGGCTAGAACAAGTCTGAAGGGTTGGTCATGTCATTTTGGTAGTGATTCCTAGATTATAGGACCTACACCTAAGTTTAAGGTGAAAATCTGACCAACTAGTCACCTACTAGGCATGAGTCTAGGAATTAGGCTAGGGTTGCAAATTAGGACAAGAGAGCCAAGTTAACTTCCTTATTACATGCTGGAAATCCACCTAACTTCACAAAAGGAAGTCACATTTGCTATGTATTCCAAGCTCCCAAAGTGAGAAGATAGAATATTTTTGGAGCTCATTGTCAATCTCAAGCTACTCCACATTGTACATTGAGTTTTTGTGATCCAAATGCAGCCAAATCAATGTGTACTTGTTCTCAGCTTGCAAACTGTACTACAGCCTGTAGTACACACGTGCCAAGTCGAATTTTGTGATTGATCATTGCTATTGACTGTTCTTGCTTGTTGATTGTCAATTTGCCAATCTAGATCAATTTTTTTGTGTCTAGTTTTTTGATAGGTTGTAAAGCAATCATCCAATCACTCTTGTGGATCTTTTGTAGATCCATTTATGGTCCTAAAGTACAGTACTTTCACAAGTTTCTTGTAGTTTTACATGACATCTTGCACAATAAGAAATGTCAACGCTTTGTAATATAGCCTTGATACCAACAATTAACCTGTTATCTCCCCAAACTTGATTGTCAAGTTGGGATCGAATGCCAGATCTGGCAAAAAGTTGTACCATTTCCTCTTTATGGTCGTTAAAAATGAGAAATCTTGGGCAAATGTTGCAACCTACTTGATGTTCCTATAGTTTTAGTCTAGGGTCAAGTGGAAAGTGGCTTGATTTACAGTTGGCCATTCCATACTTTTCCAACACATTGGTGAGATATCTTTGCTGACTGATAAAAATCAGTTTGTTGGGTCGTATTCGGAATATTTTGATTCTGAGACAAAAGTGGGCTGGACCCATATCAGTCATCTTGTATTCCTTGGCCAGCATGCATTTCGTGTTCTTCATTATATTCAGATTGTTATTGACTAGTAGTGTATCATCTATATAGAGAGTGATGATGATGAAAAAATATGATACAGACTTGAAGTAGACATTCAAGTCTGCCGAGTTTGGAATAAAACCATTCTCGATTAGAAATGTGTTGATTTTTTGAAACCAGGCTCTAGGTGACTGTTTCAGCCCATAGAGAGCCTTGTGGATTTTACATACACACAAGGTGTTGTTGCTTACTCTTCAGTTCGTATCCCTTTGGCTGTGACATGTAGATTTCTTCTTCAATGGTCCCGTTGAGGAAAGTTGTTTGGACATCCATCTGATGGACTTTGAGATCTGCTGTGGCTGCAAAGGAGAGTAGTAGTCGGATCGAAGCATGCTGACAACTGAGCTGAAGGTTTTGGAATAGTCCAGATCTGGAATCTGGAAATAGCCTTTGGCGACTAGCCTGGCCTTGTATCGATTTAGCCTTCCTTCAACATCATACTTCACCTTGAATATCCATTTCCATGGAATCAGATTTTGATCCTTTGGTAGCTCTATGACTGATCATGTTTGGTTCTCTATGAGAGAACCGAATTTGGTGTCCATTGCATCTTTCCACTGGTTAGCATCAAGTGTAGACATCGCCTCTGAAATAGTGGTTGGTTCTTGCACAAAGTAGCAGGCTACATCATCCATAAATCGAGATGGAGGTTGCCTAGATCAGTTCGATCTTCTAGGTTGAACTTTGATCCTCTGATGTGATTGGACCCGTTGAGGTTCAAACTCATTGTAAGAGTCAGTATCGATTTTTTGTCGTTGAATCCCTGGATCAGAATTTGGTTGTTCGATCCTTGGGTCAGATTTTTCTATAGCTTTTCCCTTGTGGTCAATAAACTGGTCTTCCACAAAAATGACATCTCTGCACGTGAATGGTTTCTAGGTATCCAGATTATAGAGCTTATGCCTTGTGGTTTGGAAAATAGATGATGAAAATCATTTTTCTGCTTTTGCCGTCCAGCTTCTTTCTTAGATCTTCAGGGATTTGAGCGTAAGCTATGCATCCAAACACTCGAATATTTTTGAGTAATGGTTTCGATCCTGTCCACACCTCATAAGGTGTCTTGCCATTCATGGCTTTTGTAATGGATCGATTTTGAAGATAGGCTGATGTAGTAACAGCTTCTCCCCAGAACTTCTTTGGAAGAGAGGCATGGACCAACATGCTCGACACTTTTGATGAGTGTCTGATTCTTCCTTTCAGCTACACCATTGGACTGAGGTGAGTAGTTCGTTGTGTATTGTTGATGTATTTTCTTGGACTTGTAGAACTCCATGAATTCTCCCCCTCCATCTGTGTGTAGAGCTTTGATCTTCCTCTGGGTCTGGTTCTCCATAGACGCCTTGAACTACTTGAAGAACTTGAATGCTTTTGATTTGTTCTTCAGAAAATAAGTAGTAGTACTTTGAGAGAAGTCGTTGATGAAGGTTAGAAAATAGAGAGATCCCCCTGTGGTAGCAGTCTGCATCGGGCCACAAATGTTGCTATACACAAGATCTAGCAAACCTATAGAAGTATGAATTGAATTGGAAATAAATGGACTTCTAGCATATTTGCTGATGATACAACTTTCACATGGAGAAGTTGGTTTGCTAACAGAAGGAAGATCTTATACTAGATTTTGAGTCGACATTTGTTGAATATTATTGAAGTTAAAATGGCCTTATCTGAAATGCCAAAGCATATCAGTTGATTCATAAGTGGATGTATGAAGAGCTTGACTATTAGAAGAATACCAGTGGCTGAGTTTGTAAAGGTAGCCACTTCTTCTCCTGAAAGCAAGAACTTTATGGGATTTGTCAAGAATGGTGCAACCATTTGTATCTAATTCGACCCTCCAACTTGAATCAGTGATTCTACTAACTGAGAATAGATTTTTGGTCAGATTTGGAATGTGGCGTTGGACAACAACTTCTTTCTGAAATTCGACTCTGATTGTTCCTTCACCCTCGATCGAATGAGATGAGTTGTCTCCAAGTTGCACAACTCAAGAGTGGGTGAATGACTTGTAGTTTTTGAACCAGTCACGATGGTGAGTCATATGTTGTGTAGCTCCGGAGTCTAGATCCCAAGATTCAATATCTTGTTGTTCTCCGACTTTGGTCATGAAAGCTGCTTCATCTTCCTCTTGTTGCTGGATCGAGTGACTAGTTGTAGCAAAATTTGCTTGCTGCTAGAACTGCTTGTTTTTCTCGTTGTTGTAATTCAAAGTTTGGTAGTCCTTGATTTTGTGGCCAGCCCTCTTATAGTATCTATAGAATAGTTTCTGCACTGGTTAGAAATATGAAGGCTTTGAATTCGATCATGTTGCTCTTCTTGTCAAGATAAGCTGACTTTGTAGATCTCTTGGATCTGAACTTCTAATTTTTTGAATATAGAGCATAAGGATCCGATTGTGAGCCTGAGGAGGATGCAGTTCTTCTGATCTCCCCTTGTAGAAGCATCAAAATTACTCTTAATAGAGTGAGATGCTCTTGGGTTGATATTGCCATGACCCAATTTTTATAGCCTTCAGGTAGACTCGATAATAGAGTCATAACAGCATCAGAATATTCGATGACTGAGCTAGTTGCAGTCATGTGCTCCATAAGGTTTTTGAAAATGTTGAGATGGCTCAAACACTATCTGCATTAGACATTCTCAAGGTGAAGAATTCTTCCTCAAATGAAGTTTGAAAGTGACGTCCCTGATATCGTAGAGGGTTGCAAGGATGTATCATGCATCCTTAGTAGTCTGAGCAGCACGTATATGACTGATTTGGGAATCCTTGATATTGAGAGTGATCATATGACAAATGCCTTGCCATCTCTCAGTCTCCATTTGGTGATGATGGCTGCATCATCTTCTGGTTTGAGCTTTATGCCATCAATGATGTCCCATAGTTCTTTGGCTAGAATTAGGACCTTCATCTTGAACTTCCAGATATGGTAGTTATTTCCATCGAGTTTGTCGATCAGAGAAGAACTAGAAGACATATCCATTCTGGTTGAGCGAGATCATTGATAGAAACAACGATTTCGGAACACTATTAATTGCACGATGTTGAGAATGAATGTGAAGCTCGGATGTGAGTTCGATTATGTCTGGTCTACTCTAACTACAACAGATCTACAATCCTCCAGAGCATGGACAGACACTGCTGAACTATTTTATATTGTGTTGTAGCATTCAACAAGGTAGAACCAGTATGCATAATAAGAATTAACAACTGCTAACGAACATATAACAATCTGACAATAAGGCATTTAATAAAATTCAAGACAAGAAAAACATTTGTATAACATCTACTGTATTAATAGTGAATTTCTTGAGTGTTGTTGTGACAAACCCACACAACATGTCGGCGTGAGAGGCACTATTTCTCTCACGAACTGTATATGGTCATCTCGCTTACTAGCGGACTTCCTAGGCATCTATATGATATTTAATACATCTATATAATGCTCAATCGATCCTCTCATTCTCGATCTGCTTATATAGATGAGAGAGGAAAAAAGGTTTAAGCTAAATTGAGATTACAAGAATGGTTGATTAGGCATGTCCTAACGGTATCCAAATTTGTTGTCGTCATCGTCCGTGGAGGTGGTACTCCTTTTGGTACTTTCCCAAACTCCTTTGACTTTTGGAACGTGAATGTCCATCACTTTTCGGTCTTCTTCGTCTTTCATCCTAGCCATTGAGCTTTTCTGGGTCCACAAACATTTCTTCTTTGTGTTCGGGTATCCTTCAGTCAACGAACATTTGACCGTCGTCTTTGGGTCTTGACTCCTCGAAGCTTTGGTCTTCGTGTCCGGGCAGCTCCCTTGCATTTATGCGGACTTGAGCTCTAAAACTAGCAAAGCTTTTGTAGTTGGTAGTAGACTAGCAGACAGAATCGAACTCATATTCGGGCTTCACATTCATTCTCAACACTGATATCAGAGCATTTAACATTCTAAATATCCAAAAAAAAACTCTGTCATCAGTGGTATTAGAGACACAGGCTCGTATCCGAGAGCTGATTTAGCTTAGGAGCTATCAAATCTAGGAGACAAGCATTTAGAACAAGAAATCAAAAAATAGACTGAAGAATATTTCATAACAATGACATCAATAAGCAGCATGCAGTCGAAGATATGCACAATTCTTGACTCAGCAGGGTCCAACTTCCTAGCATGGAAGGTGAAGACCTCTCTCATACTAAAGGGAGAAGGGCTATTTCCATGGGTAGATGGCACCAAGGAGATGCCTACAACCACCGACAAAGAGCTACGAGAATGGAGAGAAAAGAACGACAAGGCAGTAGTCATGTTCTCATCATCCATTGAATATAGCCTAACGCTTGACCTCGCGACACTCTCTAATGTAAGAGAGATGTGGGATACATTGCTTACCAGATTTCAGACAAAATCACGCAACCAGATCATGTTTCTCGAAGATCAGCTGACAAACCTGCGATGAGATAGCAGAGACCTCACCTCCTTTATCAAAAACATGAAAGATATGTTCCTTTCATTACACAACATTGGAGCAGAGAATGCAATATCAGCAGAGAAGCAGCTTACCTACCTGCTACAAGCTTTACCAAAATCTTTTCAGACAACCCGAACGTTGGTAGCAAAAGATCCAGAGATGACACTCGAAAAGGCAGTGATCGAGATTCGAGAGGAAATCGAAACCCGAGAATACCTTGATCACAAGGACAGCTCAGATCAGACCCTCTACAATAATAAGGAGAAGCCAAAGACACAGTTCAACTCTAAGAGCGAGTCAGATCGAAGACATGATCAAGACCGACAAACAAAAAAAGCCAGCGAAGGCAGATGGAAAAACAAAAAAAAGCTGAGACAACAGAATGGCGACAAGAAAGTATGCATGAGATGCAAATGTGAAGGACACGCTGTCGATTTGTATTGGCTAAATCCAAAGATTGAGTGTATCCATTGCCACAAGAAGGGTCATGCAGCCATGGATTGCTACTAGAACCCGAGGAACAAGCAGCCTTAGGCAAACGAGAGAACAATAACAGTCATCCTACGTCAAAGATCCCAAAAGCTCAAATATGGGCAAAGAACGGTTGAACAACAGAAATTCGACGGCCTACCTATGTATAGACGTGTGTGCAACATCGACATCTGACACACAAGAGGTGATTCTTAATTCATGAGCAACCTCTCACTTCATTACATCGAGATGAATAATGTCTCACTTTTGAAGTACTGATTCATCAAGATACATAGTTCTTGGAGATGAATCAAGACATCAGGTGAACGGTATTGGTTCGTTGTGGCTCAACACAAACAGCAAAGGCCGATGATTAGACGATGTTCTTTTCACAACTACACTACAACAAGACTTGCTATCAGTCGCAAGAATAGCAGATGCTGGGATGCGTGTGACATTTTCAAATGAAACATGCAACGTTGTTGATGCCAGCACCAGTACTCTGATCATGCAAGGTAGACGAAAGGGCAACCTGTATCATTTGAAGATACACCTGCCGACAGATCAAGAACATCAAGCTCACGAATCTACAGATGTTCTATGGCACAGGAGGCTATGCCACATGAACTCAATGGCATTGTATCAAGCAAGCTAGCATGGAGCTATGACCGAGGTAAGCATCATGAATGCAACCAATTCGATAACCTGTGATGTGTGCATGAAAGGGAAGATGTCTCGAACTCCATTCACCAGAGATTCCTACAGAACAACAAAGATTTTAGACCTTGCGGCTTCCATGAGTGTCCTGCTCTTTCTTTCAGCTACACCATTGTATTGTGGTGTGTAGGATGTGGTCCTTCTGTGAAGGATTCCTCGATCATTGCAGAAGTCAGTGAAGCGGTTCGAGATGTATTCTCCACCACAATCAGTCATGATCTGCTTCATGTGTATCTTTCCATCTAGTTCACGTATCCTGTGAACTTGTCATCTGATTTGTTGTGAATGAAGTAGACTCTGGCGAACTTGCTATAGTCCTCAATGAAGGTGGTTGAGCCTCCTATTGATATCACATCGAAAGGTCCACAGATGTTCGAATGTGGCCTATTCGAAGACACCAAGAGTGTTATGGGCTGAAGTAGTAACTATAGCTGCCTACATCCAAAACAGGATAGGCAAATCAGGTGTTCCTCACATGACACCACACGAACTATGGTGGGGTAAAAAACCCAATCTGACACATATTTGGATTTTTTGTTGTGCAGCTTATGCACATAGTCATGATAAGCTTCGAAGGAAGCTTAACAAGAAAGCTTAACAAGCTACAATCTTCTAGAGAACGGACAGACACTGCTGAACTATTTTATGTGTTGTAGCATTCAACAAGGTAAAAGCAGTATGCGGAATAAGAATTAACAGCTGCTAATGAACATATAACAATCTGACAATAAGGCATTCAATAATATTCAAAACAAGAAAAGCATCTGTATGACATCTACTATATTATCAGTGAATTTCTTGAGTGCTGTTGTGACAAACCCACACATCACATCGGCGTGAGAGGCACTATCTCTCTCACAAACTGTACATGGTCGTCTCGCTTACTAGCGGACGTCCTGGACAGCTATATGATGTTTAATACATCTATATAATGTTCAACCAATCCTCTCGTTCTCGATCTGCTTTTATAGATGAGAGAGAAAAAAAAGTTTAAGCTAAACTGAGATTACAAGAACGGCTGATTAGGCATGTCCTAATGGTATCCAGATTTGTTGTCGTCATCGTCCATGGAGGTGGTACTCCTTTTGGTACTTTTCCGACCTCCTTTGTCCTTTGGAGCATGAAGATCCACCGTTTTTCGGTCTTCATATCTTCTTCGACTTTTGTCCTCGCTATTGAGCTTTTCTGGCGCTCCTTGAAGATTCTAAAGCAGTTGAAGGCTTCTGATTTCTTCTTTATGAAATACACCATAGTACTTTTGAAAAATTCATCAATAAAGGTTATAAAATACTTGGCATCCTTCAGTGAAGGATTTTCATCGAGCCACAAATATCTAAATGTACAACATCTAGCAATCCTCTAGCAACTGTCGCGGAAGCTTTTTCTTGTTTCGTGTTTGTCCTCTCTTCTGATTCATGAACAATTTTCTGTCTTTGAATTTTCTTTTCGTGCGAAAGCTCTTACGGGATCCCAGACACTCGATTACGCATCACAGAACATATTTTATATTAGCAATCAAGAGACACAGCACAAGGCCAAGAGATACATGAAATAGATCGACTATATTGTCAGTTTGGTTTTAGAACGAGATCGTTAGTGTCTCGCTTGTTGACGGAATGACTCTTTGCTCTTTCGCTGTGTTCTGCTCATTGGCAGACTTTCATGCACAACTATGGTATTTTTGCTTTCTTACTCTATTCGCTATGTCTCTCTCTGTGTTTCTTACAGATCTCTGTATTCACTATCTCTCTTCTTGGTTATGATCCAGAGATGATCGTTTATACCTCCACTGTGTGGAGTTTACAAGATAGCTAAATGTAGAATCACAAGACTAGTTAACGCTAATCAACTAATTAGTTAGTCTCCATCGTTGCTATTCGTTTCAGTTGGGCATGAAACCCATTGAGCTGCCAGCTGGCAACACAAAAGATTTCTCTTCGTGTATTTTTGTTCTTTTTGTAGTTTTCGTTTTGCATCCATTTTGCGCTTTGCGGTCCTGGAGGTGTGTTTACGATTCGCGATTGATTCGCAAATCGTTTGTGCTTCGAGTCAAAGACACGTTGACTGTTGCGAATTGTTCTCGTTCGACCTTCGTGTCTTGTTCGTTCTGCGACAAAGTTGCAGGAGTTCACCATTTCTAACACTCCCTCTTGAACCTTGCAGCTTTGTTTGTTCAATCCAATTGCCTCTCTTTGCTTGGTAAAGAGTGGCTTGTCGAGCGATTTTGTGAGGAGATCTGCAATCGTACTTTCTGATTTTATGAACTGGACCTGGAGCTCTCCTTTTGAGATCAAATCTCGAATGTGATGGTACTTCAGAGGAATGTGCTTCGTCTTTGAATGGAAGACAGGATCCTGGGACAGATAGATGGCACTCTGGGAGTCCATCATCATCATGTTTGGCCCCTCTTTGGTATCCCGATTGTCTCCAACATCATCTGCAGCCACACTACCTCATTCACCACTTTCGAGACTGCAACATATTCAGCTTCGCAAGAGGATTGAGCTACCAGGGTTTGCTTTTTGCATATCCAGCTGATTGCAGCTCCGCACACTATTGTACATTCTCCAGTAATGGACTTGTTGTCATCCTTGCAGCTCACCCAGTTTGCATCACTTAGTGATGCAGCTCGAATCCTTTCTCCTCGTTTCTAGCTCTGTAGGTTAATCCAATATTCTGGGTACCCTTCAGATACTGTAGGATTCGTTTGGCCATTTGCCAATGTGCTAGACCAGGATTGGAACAAAATTGGCTCAATGCGTAAACAGAGAAGGCCAGATCCGATCTAGTACAAATTGTCAAGTACATCATATTCCCATTAAGTTCTGGTAGGGTATACCTGCCATCTTCTGTTCTTCTTCTTCTATTTTTGGAAAATCCTATTTTGAGCTTGGCTCCAGCTATTATTGGTGTGGCTTCTCTTTTGCAGTCCATCATGTGGTACTGCTTCAGCACTTTTCTAGCGTATTCTGACTGACTCAAGTGCATTTTGCCATCTGTTTGATCTCTTCTGATCTCCAGCCCGAGGAATTTTGTTGCTTCTCCAAGATCTGTGATTTCGTAGCTTTCAGAAATCTGACTCTTCGTGTCTTTGATCAGCATCAAGGAATTTTCTATCATCAGCGAATCATCCACGAAAATGGTCAGTATCACAGAATCCTCTTTTGATGTAGACATTACAGTCTGGTTGAGTAGGGTTGAAGTCTAGAGATTTCAGAAGACTATCAAGCTTTTTGTACCAGGCCCGTGATGCTTGTTATAGACCGCAAATGCATCTCTGCAATCGACAGACATATTGTCTGTTGCCGGGGTCTTCATAGCCTTCAAGTTGCTTCATGAAGATTTTCTCCTCTAGATCTCCATGGCAAAAGGCTGTTTTCACGTCAATCTGGTGAATTTCCAGATTGTACAGTGTGGCGTATGCAAGGAGTAGCCTTATGCTTGTCATCTTCACCATGGGCAAATATGTGTCGAAATAGTCGACACCATATCTCTGCATGTAGCCCTTTGCGACAAGTCTTGCCTTGTAGCAGCCAATAGTGCCATCTAATTTTAGTCGACTATTTTTCTATTTTCTGGCAGTGGCTCTAATGTCCATGCCTCGTTTTGCCTCATCGACTCGATCTCCTCTGACATTGCCTACTTCCAGAATTCTCCCTCTGGACTCTGGAGCTTCTTGGTATGTTGCTCGCTCTTCTGTGAAGCTGCAATACTCGAATTGCGTGTCTTCATTCCATTGAAGATTGTCAGAATAGCGGTCTGGAGCTCTTCTTTGTCTTGTTGACCTTCGAGATTCGTTTCGTCGCTGCTCAAACATTTCTTGTTCGTGGGGTCGATCCTCTGCTTCGTGCTGCTCTGGAATCTGGGGCTCTGCATTCTGATTTGATGTATGTCCTCGGTCTCCCTCTTGAATAGGGAGCAGTGTCAAGATCTCATGGCCTCTTTCTTCTTTCAGTCCAGGGAATGTGGACTCGTCGAACTTCACATCTCTGCTCAAAACAACCTTCTTCGTGGTTTGATCGTAGAGTCTATACACATGTGTTCCAGTCGAGTAGCCGACCATGATTGTTTGTTCGGATTTGTTATCGAGCTTGCTTCTCTTTTCCTTTGGAATGTGCTTGTATGCTGCACATCCAAACACTCGTACATATGACAGATCAGGCTTTCTGCCTGTTCACATTTCGTATGGTATTTTTTTCTCCAGCGTTGTTGTTCTAGATCTGTTCTACAGGTGTACAGCTGCAGCTATTGCCCTGGCCAGAATTGACCTAGCAATTGAGCCTGTGCCATCATGCATCTGGCTCCTTTGACTAGAGTTCTGTTTTTTCTTTCTGTCACACCGTTGTATTCTGTTGTGTATGCAGGACTGAACTGGTGTTTGATCCCCTGTTCTTCGCAGAATCTTGAGAATTCTTTGCTTTTGTATTCACCTCCATTGTCAGATCTAAGGATATGTATCTTTTTCGAGGTGTGTTGCTCTGCGAATGCCATGAACTTCTTAAAAGAATCAAATACTTCGGATTTCTCCTTCAAGTAGTAGATTGTGGTCATTTGGCTGTAATCATCTATGAACGTTAGAAAATATCTCGAACCTGAGAGCAAATCTGTTTTCATCGGTCCACACACATCAGAGTGGATGAGCTCAAGAACTTCTTTGGCTCTTCTTCCCCCGTGTGTGAATGGATTCCGATGTTGCTTGCCTTTCTGACAAGCTTCGCAGAACTCAGCCTCTGGCCTTGAAATCTTGAGACCTGTGACAATGTCCTTTCTGCTCATGTCATACAGGCTCCGCATGTTCAGATGATGCATTCTTCTATGCCAGATCTGATCTTCGTTTTTTGAAGCATTTCATATGCTTTCAGAGTTGCTGATTATTTTGGGCTGGTAGAGATTTCCTTCTCTGCATCCGACCGTCAGAAACTTGTTTGTCGTCTTTTCGATCATACGGCAAGTGTTGCCATCGAACAAAACTCGAATGTCTAGATCTGCCATCTTGGAGACAAATAGCAGATCCTTTCTGAGTGAGGGCACATAGAGTGCTCCTAGCAGCTATGCTTGGCCTGACAGTGTTCGTAGTTATAGAGAGCCCATGCCTTTGACATCGTGTCTACTTCCATCGCCTAGAATCACTGCTCTGTCATTTTCGAGTTCGCGAGAGTTGATCAAGATCTTCTTGTTGCAGGTTATGTGAGATGTTGCTCCTGAATTGATGACTGCATCGTAGTCGTGTTCAGAGTAGCTTGTCGAAGCTTCATCAAGTATCGTGAAAGCTTCGTCACCTCTTTCAGCATCCTTTGATGATTCTGCAACGTTTGTCTTTTTAGCTTTGTTTTTTCTTTTTTGGGTTGAATCTGCAGTCGTATGCAGAATGCCCTTTCTTCTTGCAGTGCATGCAAGGTATTGCTGGATTGAACCAGCATTTGTTGGCCGTATGGCCTGGTTTGTGGCAGTGATTGCAGGAAGAAGATTGTTGATTTGAGAACTTCGTCTTCTCGAATCTTGGCTTGTTTTTGTTCTTCTTCTTTCCTTTCGTGAAGAGAGCCTTCTCTTGATCACTGCTTCTCTCTCCTTTGTCTCTCATCAGCGACAAGACTAACTGCTTTGTCGAATGTCATGTCTGGTAGACTCAGTATGAGCATTCTCAGTGGATGATAGGACATCGATAGAGATTTCATGAAGTAAATCAGCTGCTATGGTGCTGGGACCTGGTGCTCCTGTCTTGATGCAGCGAGTTGAGCGAAGATTGTTCTGATCTTCTCAACGTGCTGATCTAACTGGTTGCCATCCCACCATATGGATTGCAGTTGATTGTGAAGGTGCATGACTGAGGCTGCAGTCCTCACTTGATACTTATGCCTTAATCTATCCCACGCTGCATGGTTGTTTTCGCAGTCTTCAATCTGCATGAGTAGATCTTCATTTATGGATGAAACAATGATCGCCATTGCGCGCTCATCCTTTCTGATCCATTCAGCTCTCCTCGGGTCTCCCTCTGAAGGCTGCACCTCTGAGAGCTCGGTCACCGACCAGATGCCTTCGTCCTTCAGGAGTGTTTTGATTTTGAATTTCCAGATTCTGTAATTTGCACCGTCAAGACTGATTGCTACTCTGGTCTGGATTGTCATAGCCATATTGTGTTGTCTGGAAGAATCACTACTGGGATATCAGTAGTGATAACCTGTAGGCTCTGATATTATGTCGCGGAAGCTTTTTCTTGTTTCGTGTTCATCCTCTTTTCTGATTCGCAAACAATTTTCTGTCTTTGAGTTTTCTTTTCATGCGAAAGCTCTTACAGGATCCCAGACACTCGACTACGCATCACAGAACATATTTTATTCTAGCAATCAAGATACACGGCAGCCAAGAGATACACGAAATAGAGAGACTATATTGTCAGTTTGGTTTTAGAGCGAGATCGTCAGTGTCTCGCTCGTTGGCGGAATGACTCTCTGCTCTTTCGCTGTGTTCTGCTCGTTGGCAGACTTTCATGCACAGCTATGGTATTTTTGTTTTCTTACTCTATTCGCTACGTCTCTCTCTGTTTCTTACAGATCTCTGTATTCACCATCTCTCTTCTTGGTTATGATCCAGAGAGGATCGTTTATACCTCCACTATGTGGAGTTTACAAGATAGCTAAACGCAGAATCACAAGACTAGTTAACGCTAATCAACTAGTTAGTTAGTCTCCGTCATTGCTATTTGTTTCAGCTGGGCATGAAGCCCGTTGAGCTGCCAGCTGACAGCGCAAAAGATTTCTCTTCGTGTGTTTTTGTTCTTTTTGTTTTTTTTTTTGTAGTTTTTTTTTTTGCGTCCATTTTGCGCTTTGCGGTCTTGGAGGTGTGTTTACGATTCGCGATTGATTCGCGAATCGTTCATGCTTTGAGTCAAAGACACGTTGACTATCGCGAATTGTTCTCGTTCGACCTTCGTGTCTTGTTCGTGCTGCGACAAAGTTGCAGAAGTTCACCATTTCTGACAGCAACATGCTGATGGCTTGACTTGAATGGTTTCCTAGTCTGTTTACCAACTAGACAATTAACTCGACTTTTTTGCAAGGATAGTTGAGATCAAGAACAATAGATTGTCTAGACATTCGTTGTACATCAGCATGATTTAAATGACCAAGTCTATAATGCCAAAGTAAACCTTTATTTGAATGAATTGAAGTACTGAGAGCCTGACTAGAGGCAGAAAAGCAATGACTCAATTTGTACAAGTATCCATGCCTCTTTCCGAGCGCTAGGATCTTGCTTGTCCTATCAACTACTTTACACTGATCACATTTGAATTCTACTCTATGTCCTAGATCTGTAATTTCACTTACAGAGAGAAATTCGTAGATAAATTTGGTACATAAAGGACTTTCGAGAGTAGCTTAGACTAATCATTAGCAAAGTGCCTTCACCTTTAATAGCTTGTGTGCTATTGTCACCAAGGTGGACATATTTTTGGTTACTGTAAGGTGTATAGGACTTGAAACATCCAATGAGGTTAGTCATATGTTGAGTGGCTCCGAAATCCAGGAACCAAGAACTGTCGCCATATGCTCCTTGATGGCTGGTCTTAAAGGCATCATGATCCGCTTCTTGAATAGGCTGTGGAGCTTCTGTAGCTGCATTTGCCACTTAGAATCTGATACTGAAAATACATAACAAGTAAATAATTACTCTATCAACTAGTAGAGTCTTGTACTGTGGAAGCTTATCAAGCTATGAAAATAGATGTGATACCATGTTTAAGAGAGGGAGATGAACAAGAGTTGAGAAAGGTGTCGTATGTTAGAAACGAAAAATTAGCTCAAAGGGGTAAGACAAACATGAACGAGAAACAAAACACGAATGAGAAACAAAACACGAACGAGAAACGAACTCGAACAGAAAGTATTTGTGCGCAGCGGAACGAGCTATACGACTCTCTCCGTAAGCATGACTACACCTATCAAAATGAGCAGAACGTTAGTGATGAAAATCACGGTCATTCTTGATTACGCAGCCAAACATCAATAAATGAAGCGCCAGAAGAATAATTTGTCGCGAATAGCAAGACAAATTATGTGTCGTGAATGATTCGCGAAGAGCTAGACTGTGCTCGACTGATAACTAGTCGTGAAAGACAAGACTAAATGTTAGTCGTCTATTACCAGAAAGAACAAATAGAAAGATCAGATAGAATGAATAATAAGCATAGCAATATTAACACAGATCTGAACGCAGAACAATGAACTATATCAAATTAAATATATCAAGTATACATGTCAATAATGCGGTAGAGCACAAGACAATAGCGGACGAAACCACGTGCCCTACGAAGCTTATTCAATCTATAAAGGAATGAAACCTTATTACTGACGATAAAGAATCAATGCACAAGGCATCTACTTCGTCTATCTCGTTAATAAGCTTCTGATGCTAATTTACATACTCTCATCTGCCCATCTTTCGTCAGGACTCAATCGTCCAATACTCGACCTCTTGATCAAGACTCTCTGATTCTCTCTCTATATATATACATAATGTTACAGGTGTGAAGATGAAGAAAGTACAGGGTGGATGTGCTGTCTGTAAGAAATCGTGGGTGGCTGCAATCGTTGTCCAGTCTGTTAGCACAGCTGCATGGGGCGAGCGTGAAGAGGGTGTGACGTCAGCCTTTGCTTTTCGTCCTTTCATCACCTGTGAGAATTTGCATGTTAATATGTAGACTGTGCGACAACGCGAGTAAATATGCAGCATGAATGGAGGTAGATTAAAGATGGGATTTGGGAGAGTAGAGGAAAGAAATCCAACACCATACACTGGATTAAGTTCTTATTAATTAATTGGACATTATTGTGTTCATATTTAGGTAATTTTATGATGCTTTGATACTCATTTGAATCATTTAGAATACAAAATCATACCCGTAACTTAAGCTCTCGCATGTACAAGAGCTTTGAGCCAACATCAATAAAAGTTTTTGATGTGTTGTAGTATTTAGGATTTTAGTGATGATATTCAGTTGTTGTACTATTGGTCATCGCCTCATCCATACCTTATTCTATCCATTGAAAACTTTGCATGTGCTAGATAGGGGCATGCTTTAATCCCTCGCGAGTTTATTGGAAACCATAAAAGTGTGAACATAGATGCTAAAGTTTTATTATGAGATTAATGAAGAAACCTCCCCATGTGTCATTTGGCGAGGCTTTTGTCATTTTTAAAAGTAGTGATCAGTCAACATGGTGAATGCTTGTGAAACGATGATTAAAATCCGATTTCAAAAGGGAACATGCCATGTAGAGTCCATGGCATGTGGCTTTACACATGCATGAATGAATCCAGATTGATGTGAATCCTTTGCATTTAAGTGGGGCCTCAATCATAGATGAGCTTACTCCTTAAATGCACCAAGGATGCAGCTGCATCTAACAATCCATAATAATCCGTCCATTATCATGATGTATTATGCAATGCTTCATAATTCATGGATTGTTGGACGAGGGTGGGGCCTTCTCTACACCTTAGTCTACTTGAAGAATACAGTCCTCCCATATTCCTCATCTCAGTTGAAAGTGAAGACATAGATCCCACACTTATCCAACAAAGTGGAGATATCACGATCTCACATGTTAAAATGTGGGAGCGTGATATCTCCACTTTGATGGAGGCTTCTTCACTATTGGATGAGGGTGCCTGCACCTCAATCTCATTTGGCATGGGCAACATGTTTGAGATGAGGAATACACTCTTCCCTCAATCATGTTGGTATTATCAACTCGAGGGATCACAGATAATCGGACCTCAGTGGATGAGTCTACGTCTACAACTCAAACACCCATGTGTGGGAAGATCTTCCTATCTTAATGCTTTTTGACATTATCAATCTGCTCTTATTTTAATGCTTCTTGGTTTCCAAGGGAAATCTTAAACTTGGGAGTCGGGACCAATGAAACTTTGGATGCCAAGGTAACCAACTCAACCTGCTCTTATTTTAATGGCACGATATCATATATATTAAAACTATTTTAGAGAGAGAACATCGCCATGCCGTCGAAAATGTCATGCTCTGCCCGCCAAAAATGTCACGCTCTGCCCACAACAAAATGTCACGCTCTTTACAACGTGAAAAGCTAAAAAAACGACTGAAAGGTCCTATGCGTGTGAAAAATGAAATCATTTTTTTTGGGCGCACGCACAAACACAATTTCCCCCCAGAGCGCGCGCTCTCTCTCTTTCTCTCAATCGGTTCTCTCTTTTTGATCATATCTTTTCCCTCAATGTTTTAGGGTTTCAATGTCCTAAAAGCAACGAAATGTAGTTGCTTAAAAACACACACACGCACACACACACTCACTCACTGACTCTCTCTCTCTCTCTCTAAACGAACTCTCTCACTCGGATGCTCTCTCTCTCACACCACAAAGGATCCCATTTTGACCGCGTGGTCTCTCTCTCTCTCTCACCCATGGTTCTCACACGGTCCCCTGTGCAGCCGAAATGCTTTGAACGAACCGCAGACCGCATGGTCTCTCTCTCTCTCTCTCTCTCTCTCTCTCTCTCTCTCTCTCTCTCTCTCTCTCTCTCTCTCTCTCTCTCTCTCTCTCTCTCTCTCTCTCTCTCTCTCTCTCTCTCTCTCTCTCTCTCTCTCTCTCTCTCTCTCTCTCTCTCTCTCTCTCTCACGGTCCCTATGCGGCCTAAATGCTCTCTCCTGAACGAACTCTCTGTCACTCGGATGCTCTCTCTCTCTCACACACCGCAAAGGATCCCATTTTGACCGCATGGTCTCTCTCTCTCTCACTCACGGTTCTCACATGATCCCTGTGTGCCCGAAATGCTCTGAACAAACCACAAATCGCATGGTCTCTCTCTCTCTCTCTCTCTCTCTCTCTCTCTCTCTCTCTCTCTCTCTCTCTCTCTCTCTCTCTCTCTCTCTCTCTCTCTCTCTCTCTCTCTCTCTCTCTCTCTCTCTCTCTCTCTCTCTCTCTCTCTCTGTGCGGCCTAAACGCTATCTCACGGTCTTGCTCGGGTGCTCTCTCTCTCTCTCTCTCTCTCTCTCTCTCTCTCTCTCTCTCTCTCTCTCTCTCTCTCTCTCTCTCTCTCTCTCTCTCTCTCTCTCTCTCTCTCTCTCTCTCTCTCTCTCTCTCTCTCTCTCTCTCTCTCTCTCTCTCTCTCTCTCTCTCACGGTTCCTATGTGGCGTAAATGCTCTCACCCACGGTTCTCACGGTCCCTGTGCGGCCTTAATGCTCTGAACGAATCACAAACCGCATGCAAGGGTCTCACCGACGACTACAAACGGTCTGACCGAAGGAAACGATGCTCTCTCTCTCTCTCTCTCTCTCTCTCTCTCTCTCTCTCTCTCTCTCTCTCTCTCTCTCTCTCTCTCTCTCTCTCTCTCTCTCTCTCTCTCTCTCTCTCTCTCTCTCTCTCTCTCAAATGC
>CM055107.1:10088471-10165971 GCA_029204225.1 Diphasiastrum complanatum | reverse complement strand
TCTCTCTCTCTCTCTCACACACACACACACACACACACCGCAAAGGATCCCATTTTGACTGCATACAACTAAATTTCATCGCAAAGGACCACAAAGTCAACGATTGCGGTCACATACGAAGCATAATCGCAAAGTCTCGCCTATGCTCTAAATGAAGTGAACCTGTAAAGTCTTGCTTACGATCTAAACGAAGTGAACGAACCGCAAATCGCACTACAAGGGTCTCGCCTACGACTACACACGGTCTGAACGAAGGAAACGAGCCACAACCTCACTGCAAGGACCGCATAGGGACCGCATTTAGGCCGTATAAGGACCGTCGTGTAAGGACCGCATCTAGGCCGCATAGGGACCACCACCACCTAGATCGAAAAAATCATCGTCCGTCAACGTCATACTGAATTTTTAAATCATTGGCCAGGGCACCTAGATCGGCCGCCATTGCTCGTCAACTACGGGCACTCTTTACTAGTATTTCACAATAAATTTTGTCATAAGCATTTTGATTTTGCCACATGTTTGATTTTGACAGGCTCTTCACCATCCAGTGCCACGAAGAGGGTTCGGTTCGTCTCTTTTATTCTCTTCAATAATCTTCTCGCCATTGTTTCGCCATCGCCATCGCTCCTTAGCTTTGAGGTAGCTGCTGTTCTTGTGCTTTGGCGAGCATTTTCCTTTGAGGTTGCAAGGATGCAGATCTTTGTGAAGACTCTGACCGGGAAAACGATCACCCTTGAGGTGGAGAGTTCGGATACTATAGATAATGTAAAGACCAAGATCCAGGACAAGGAGGGTATTCCTCCAGATCAACAGCGCCTCATCTTTGCCGGCAAGCAGCTTGAAGATGGACGAACTCTTGCTGATTATAACATTCAAAAGGAGTCTACTCTTCATTTGGTGCTGAGGCTCAGGGGTGGCATGCAGATCTTTGTTAAAACCCTGACTGGGAAGACTATTACCCTTGAAGTGGAGAGTTCTGATACTATTGACAACGTTAAGACTAAGATACAAGATAAGGAAGGTATTCCTCCGGATCAGCAACGACTTATCTTTGCAGGGAAGCAACTTGAAGATGGCCGTACGCTTGCTGACTATAATATCCAGAAGGAGTCTACTCTGCACTTGGTCTTGAGGCTTCGAGGTGGAATGCAGATCTTTGTAAAATCTCTTACCGGAAAGACAATCACTCTTGAAGTGGAAAGTTCTGACACTATTGACAACGTAAAGACCAAGATCCAAGATAAGGAAGGTATCCCCCCTGATCAACAACGGCTTATATTCGCTGGAAAGCAACTTGAAGATGGCCGCACACTTGCTGATTACAACATCCAAAAGGAGTCTACTCTTCACTTGGTGCTGCGACTTAGAGGCGGCATGCAGATTTTTGTGAAAACCCTTATTGGAAAGACGATAACGCTGGAAGTGGAAAGTTCGGACACGATTGACAACGTGAAGACCAAGATACAAGATAAGGAGGGGATTCCGCCTGATCAGCAGAGGTTAATATTTGCAGGCAAACAGCTTGAGGACGGCAGAACCCTTGCCGATTACAACATTCAGAAGGAATCTACCCTTCACCTCGTTTTGAGGCTTAGGGGTGGCATGCAGATATTCGTGAAGACTCTTACAGGGAAGACTATTACCCTGGAAGTGGAGAGTTCGGATACCATTGATAATGTCAAGACCAAAATTCAGGACAAAGAAGGTATCCCCCCAGATCAACAGAGGCTAATCTTTGCCGGTAAACAGCTTGAAGATGGTCGTACTTTGGCTGACTATAACATTCAGAAAGAGTCAACCCTTCATTTGGTTCTGCGTCTGAGAGGGGGCCGTTAAACTGCATGTCTAGCAGTTGCTTAGGTAGGTAGATAGTCTTTGATATTTTCCGCAAGACAATAATATTAGATATACATGGAGCACAGCACTTTCCCGGCGTAGGTAGTAGAATAGTTTTCTTTATTTGCCGCATGACTATAATTTCAAATGCATATGTTATAACTCTTCTGTCAATTATCTCCATATGTGCACAGATCTCATTATACGTGAACATTTGGTACTGTATAAATATGTTTCTCAATTCCATAATGTGTGCATGCCTTGCATTCTGTATGTTTTGTTCTGGGCTTGACAACAAAAACAGATAGGGTTGTGTTTGAAATTGTACCTTTAGCAAATGATTAACGTGGTCTTAGCACAGCACATCAAATAAAAAATAAAAAGACTTGTGTTCGAAATTGCTTGGTCTAGGATAGTGGTTTTCGAAGTAGGAGATCTGTTTATTATCTGCCTTGTTAAATTTTGCGTTCTTAGCCTTCCGAAGAACCGTAAATGGAGCTAATTGTCACGAATCCTGTGTGCAGGCAGGCATTGTGCTCATGTTCTTTACTCTAATAGTTTTCAGACTTCATTTACACTTTTTGTTAGAAGAACCTTTTTTTAGCTGCCTGCCAATCTGTTTACATTTTCTGTTCCTTGTAGTCTGTGTTACTATATCCAAAGGGAATTGTCGTTTTCTCTATTGTTGTGATTTAACCTGAAAGTTCCTTGCCCGCTTGCATGAAAATTAGACGGGATGAATCTTAAGATGTAGATTCCTTCAAAGTCCACCTATCAATCTTTTTGAATACAAATTGCTGGTTGCAGTTCATTGAATTTACTACTTATTTCTGGCCTACGCCAAAGATGTCGAGACATGGTGGCATTCACATGTTTCTATAGGTATTTGAATTTTTTTTTCTTTTTTGTGTATTTCATGTCTTTTTTGCTTTTGTTCAGTAGATCATGAGAGAGAGAGAGAGAGAGAGAGAGAGAGAGAGAGAGAACCACACACTCAAGTTTAGTAGAGTAAAATTATTGACATTCTAAAGACCTTTTATTTTGTTTATTTTCTTTTGTAAATCTTTTAACATTAGATTATGTTTTCACAGATCTTTAAATGTGAACATGAGAAGTTGAATAGCTACTAAAATTTTCAATTTTAGAAAAAGGGGTTTAGGGTTCAGGGTCTACACTCATTTGAATTTAGGTCTAAATCTAATATGGTGATTTTTTAAGTTGGGTAGGTTGTGGTTGAGGTTGTAAAGAAGCAAATTACGATGGTGACATATGATTACTCTACCTTGGTTATGCCTATTGGCAATTTAGAATAACTCAACTTAAAGGAGCTTAAGTTTGGTACATGTGAAATCAAGAAGATGATGAGTTGTGATAGTGAAATAAAGAGCTAAAATAGAGACTCACCCCAACCTATTTCAAGAAGGGAGGGTTCAAATGCAAACATAGAAGTTTTAATTGAGCTCTCACATACGACCATATCTACCACTTTTCAAGAAGTGAGGCAATTATGTATGATTACTATTGAAATATGTGAAGAGTTGAGGACCTAGAGAAGCATTAAGGCCACAAATGAAAAAAGTGTATGAAGTGAATAGGAAGCTAGTTGAAGATAAACAAACTCATCAAAGGACATAGGTGATGACATTGCCAACCTAAAAAAGCAAAATGAGTTGTTGAAAAAGATTGTAGATAAGCAAGCTGAATCTATGGAAGCAATAACTACAAAGTTACAACAATATAAAACATATATGAACTTTTTTTTTGGAGAGAGAATGTAAGCTGTTGGGGAGAAAAGGGGATTTTGAAATTTTGATTGGGCCACAAGTGCCCTAAAACGTCAATGACAGGTAGTTGAAGGGCGCAAGCTGAAGGGCGACGGGCGACGGGCAGTTTTCTGGAATGTTCCAGAAAAGAGGTGGAACTTTCGTAGAGAGAGATAATCTGGAAATTTCGTATAGAGAGATATCTGCGTGGAGAGAAAGAGAGCACACAGTAGTGCGATCCAGGGTGAGGGAGAGAGGCTTTTTCAAAAAAATTAGGATTTGTTTAGGGTTTTGGGCTGAGAAATAGCCATATAGTGAGGTGTCCGGGGGGGGAGAGAGAGAGAGAGAGAGAGAGAGACTTGAGCATCGCATGTACCAATCGAAGAAATTATTGTACCATAGAAGAAATTTTTCATGTGCAGTAAGGTAGACAGAGAATAGGTGTGTACTGTAGATGAGAGTTTTGGGGTTCTAAGTGCTCATTCTTCAAAATCAGCCATTTTGTGAGTTAGCTGTATTCGGAATTTAGAACAACCAGTCTATGAGACTTTGTGGTGTTCTTCCTCTATGCATGAGGAGGCGTTATGACATGTAATCTTTTTGGAAATGCAAAATCTAACAAGGCTGGTGCTAAAAATCATGAGACAGCTTTAGTTTTATAATTAAAAAATGGGTCTCGAATGTTTTGTATACATTCATGTGATGTAGAGTATGATAAGAAAAGTAATATTGTTTCATTTTAGCTCATATTTCTAATTACACGTGAAAGTTGAGGTTTGAGGTGGACTTTCTAAACTAATTACACATTCTTTCACTTAATAGTTTATACTTAGAATGATCACACATGTTCTTTTCCTTAAATGTGGAACAAGTCTTTGGGGCTCGTATTTCTAATTACACATGAAAGTTGAGGTTTGAGGTGGACTTTCTAAACTTATTACACATTCTTTCTCTTAATAGTTTATACTTTAGATGATCACACATGTTCTTTTCCTTAATATGGAAATAGTCTTCAGGGCTACATCGAAGTATTACTTGAGGGATTGTATTTGAGAATGTACACATTTGTATTTAATTTAGCTTGTGTATGACACATAAGAGACGAGCTTGCAAAGTGATGCTAAATATGGACGGAATCAAAGAATTGACGATGACCTGTAAGTGAGCGAGCGACCTGTATTAACTAAAATGACAAAAAGTAAGAATCAATTCCAGCTTTTAAAGATCCACCACAGGCAATAGCTAGCCATTGTATGCACATCAATGAATTCTTTCCGCTTTTTGAATTTGCTGCATTGCGCTGCAATAGGATATTAGATTCAAAAATGGCAGATTGCCTCAAGATCCAGTTATTTCTACATCCACATCAGAGCTTCAATAATATGTTAATGTACAGCTCATAAATCAATCTCTCTCTCTCTCTCTCTCTCTCTCTCTCTCTCTCTCTCTCTCTGCTCACATTATTGCTATTTTTCGTTCTAACCCTAAAAAAATCCTAAAAATTTACAAAAAACTACGCTCCTCTCTCTCGCGCTCCTCGCGCTGCTCTGTTTTATGTCTCTCTCTAGAAAGTTCTCCTTCTCTCTCTAGACAGTTCTTTCTAGAAGGTTTTCTCTGTCTCCCACTTTGCAACGCTTTTCTGCCCTTCAAAAAAAAATTAAGGCAGACGTGGCCCAATGAAAACGCTAGCAGCACTGCTCACATTCTCTCGCTCTCGGACTTCTTTCAGCAGATCCATCATTCTGAGTCTGATGACAAGATCAACATTCCTAGACGGCCACCTAGGCGTAGATAGCTTCTTTACCTGGCCCAGGTTGTGGGCACTTTATGCACGTTTTTTAGATTTCACTGTGGCGACATTGTCTGGCCCGGGTTGTGGGCATTCATATTTTTCTCTGCCAGCCTGCCATGTCTTTCTTACAGCTATTTCTTTGTGTTTTACTTGGCCCGGGTTGTGGGCTTTGATGAGTCACTTGGTTATGTCATGTTTTCATTTCCTGTTTTTTCACATGTCTACTCATGACTAAGCTCCCCACACATTGTACAGATTTTTCTGGTCTAATGCAATGAGGGTGCTTGCAAGTGACAGAAGAAAAGTATATATTCCTCTTTAGAACACTCTTCTTCCCATACTTTCTTTCTTTCTTTCTTTCTCTATCTTTGTTCAAATATTACTTCAATTTTCTGAGCCAAATATTCACTGGTATGTCAGGTAATAACCAGAAATGCTTCTTGGTTTCCAAGGGGAGGCTCGAACCTGAGACCAAAGAAATTTTGGATGTCAAGCTAACCAACTGAGCCAACCCCTCATGATAATAACCAGAAATGCTTCTTGGTTTCCAAGGGAAGGCTCGAACTTGAGACCAAAGAAACTTTGGATGTCAAGCTAACCAATTGAGCCAACTCCCTTGGGTTTAATAACCAGAAATGAAGCAATAAACACCATACACTCTTTTGTAAGACATGGGCTCCTCGTATTTAGCAATAACTTTATCTACAAGTTTTTCTATATGTTTAGGATCTGCCCAATCTAATGGTGTGCAACAATGCAATGAGGGTGCTTGCAAGTGACAGAAGAAAAGTATATATTCCTCTTTAGAACACTCTTCTTCCCATACTTCCTGTGAGAGCTTTGGTAAGGCAAGTTGCTACCACAGCCAAGTGCTTGTAGAACATGCAACTATTCAAAATTTCATTACTGGAGAAAAAAACACAGTCTACACATTCAACAGTCTTCAATTTTGAAATTCTTTCAGGAACATAACACCAGTAATATTAAAAAACTTAAAAGTCTGGCTTTCTTAACCAGCGAGCATCTCAATAACAAATGAAAATTTTGTATAGGGTTGTCAGTGCAACTGCTCCAGCTACCACCGGCATTATCAATACCATCTTGAACACGGTGGTACCAGTCTGAAATTGCACTTCCCTATAGAGGATAGTCTGAATAGCTTTTTGATATGAATAAAAAAATGTAATTATATCATGAATAAAAAGAATTTAAGTGGATAATCCCAACTGCTACAGCTTCAGAAATGCAAGAAGTGTGGTTGATAAATTACAAGGCAAACCCAGCATTTTTTGGGCCCAATTTCAACTTTGCCATGCTGCAACTAATGTTTTCAGTCTTAAAGTACTTCAGCAATCTCCAAGCACTAGTTGTCAAATGAGTACTTCAGACTCATAGCAAGCACTGAGACTATAATTTCTGCATCTTCTATTCAGAAACCATAGCCCGTAGTATTATTACCAAAGTCTGAAACAAGCACAAATTAATTATCTTACTTGCTGCTGTTGTTGCATACTCACAAGTTGTACATATGCTCCATTGACTTTGTTCATAAGTTCCAAGTGCCTACCCTGCTCAATAATCAAGCCTTCCTGCAAAACCGCAATGGTATCTGCATTTCTTACTGTCGAAAGCCGGTGGGCAACTACCACTGTTGTTCGACCTCGCATCAGGTGATCCAAAGCTCCCTGAACAACTTTCTCTGACTCTGCATCCAGAGCACTTGTAGCCTCGTCTAACAATAAGATTGCAGGGTCTTTCAGTACTGCCCTTGCAATAGCTACCCGTTGTTTTTGTCCTCCAGACAATTGTACCCCCCTCTCCCCAACTTCAGTCTGATAGCCACTTGGTAAAGCACTAATAAAATTATGAGCGTTAGCAGCTTTTGCTGCTTCCACAATCTCTGCTTCAGTTGCTCCATCTTTTCCGTATAGAATGTTATTGTAAATCGTAGTAGCAAAGAGAGCAGGCTCTTGCTGCACCAAACCAATGTGCCTCCTTAAACTTCTTAGCTTTAGGCGCTTGATATCTTTGCCATCAACCATCACTTTTCCACGAAGAGGATCATAAAACCTTGCAATGAGAGATATAACTGAGCTTTTTCCTGACCCACTAGTTCCAACTAACGCTAAAGACCTTCCTGCATGCACTTTCAAACTCAAATCATGGAAGACCATAACATCAGGCCTTGCAGGATAGGCAAACTCAACATGTCTCAGCTCTATTTCACCCTTGATACTAACCACCTCCTGGGCTCTTGGGTCATCTGGGTTTATCGCTGTTTTCCTATCCAGAATTTCAAAGATAAAACTTAAAGCCCGTGAACCTTTCACAATATCCGGTGCCAATGCCAAGGTCTCAGCAATACCAAAGGCAGTCATTATGAGTACCATGAATGCCTTTATAACGTTACCAAAAGAGGTTTTATTATCTCTTACCAAGGTTGAAGAATACCATAAAGCCAAACCATACGATGAAAACATGAAAAACTGTGAAATCCCATAGCCAAAGCCAGACAGCTGACCAAGCACCAAAGTCCTCTTTTTTGGTAAATCAAGTTCACGACAGAAAAGATCAAGAACTTTTTCCTCTGCAGAGAAGGCTGCAACTGTTCGGATATTGCCCACTGCTTCTCCAGCCACCATACTAGCTCGAGAGTAAGCCTTACCCAAATTTCCCCCGAATCCTTTCAAAAACAGTTGCTGAGCAGTTCCAGAAGTACCACTTTGTCATACTTGTGAGTTAATGCAAACTTACGAGAAACCAAAATACGTTTTGTAAATGTCAAGTGCAGAATATGAGACATGAACCAAGAACACCAAAAATAGCCACAACGCATAGCCTGATCTTAATTGTCAGATCAAAAAATGTCCAAATTCACAAATTCAATTTGAGAAATTTGTAACTCGCAAAAGTAGTTCTACAAAAGCATCATGAATTCGTACCTCCCCAATGGCCGCACCAATCATAAGAGGAAAGCACGCGAGGATAACAAGGGTGACATGCCATTCCAGACTGAAAGAAATTATGAAGGATGTCACAGTAAGTGCGATATTTTGGATGATTGTCGACATTCGGTCTCCAACAGCAGCCCTTACGAGTGTTGCATCTGAAGCGAGACGAGAGGAAACAAGGCTACTATTGTTCTCTTCATAGTCAAACCAGCCCACTTCATTTTCAAGTATGGCTGCAAAATGAATAGAGAGGCTAGATCAGAGTTGTGATCTTCAAAGCAGAATATATGTATGGGATTGTCCTACATTTCTGCTAGCTCAAGAAAATATTCAGCCAACTTATGACAAAGGAAAGCACGTAAATACCTGCAAACATCTTTTCACGCACTCGCTTTGTAAGCCTTTCCCCCATTATTCCAAAAAAATAGTGCTGAAGAAGATAAATAAGGATTGTGACAACAGTTGCACCAGAAAAGATCAATGCATACTTTCGGACTTCATTCTTGATGTACTCTTTGTCAGGAAAGTAGAAGATCACAAGAACTTGACTGATAGCCAGTGCAAACAGTGGGGTTTCAACACCAGCCATAATTGCACCTAACGATCCAAGCACAGCAACATGCCACTCTGGAAAATTCAACTTTAACAATCTGATTGTAGATGGTTTGTGCATGCTCATAAGTTGCTGTGACCTTTCAGTATCCATACAAAGACTACCCGAATCATTCTCAGATGCCATGCCTGAATGAAAACTAAAGTTTCTTTGAGAGAGAGATCCACGAGACATCCTGCATACCCATCAAAGTCAGTAGCAAAAAACACCTCTATACCTGCCTTTGTGCCTCAAATTGGAGAATGCATGATTATAAGATGCTCTGATCACATCTTGATAACAAAATTTAGCACGTTGTATATTATCTAATCAATGAACCTTATCTTTAACCATACAAGAAGCTTGTACATACTTTCCAAAAAAATAATGCTTACTACAGACCACTTATGTGCACCTCATCCAAAGGAGGAAAATTTTTCCTTAAATTTCTGAAAACTATAAGTGGCCACAAATTTGAAACCATTTGCAAATAACATAATGACACTAACCTTCTGGAATGTGCTGCACCATCCAACTGTCTACTGGGTGCCGTTTCTTGCAACCTAACAAGGGTTGCATACGCACCTGTCTCTTTCGAAATAAGCTGATTGTGAGTGCCAATTTCAACTACTTTACCCTGATTTAAAACAGCAATCATGTCAACATTCCTGACTGTTGAGAGTCTATGTGCAACAACAACAGTTGTGCGGCCAATCATAAGACGATCAAGAGCCTCTTGGACCGTATGCTCTGAGCTTGCATCTAGAGCACTGGTTGCTTCGTCAAGAAGTAAAATGGTTGGATTTTTTAGCATTGCCCTAGCAATAGCAATTCTTTGCTTCTGGCCTCCAGATAACTGAACACCGCGCTCTCCCACCTGTTCACAAATGCGTCAAAAGGCCTATAATATTTAGAAGTATGTGAGTAGAGGTAATTTAATAACTGCTCAATTTTGTTAGTTTGCCAATCTAGGGTAGGTAAGTTTACCCTGTTAATTATTTACTTCATTCTCCAGTTCTTTGCATGTTACAATCCAAGAATCTTCTGACCATGTAGACAACTATTAAATAATAGAAAATGAAAATGACAATAAATGCTAATTCATGATTCCTGCCATTGAAGTCAATACAACTAAATTTTGATTCTCTATCACGATCATCAAGTTTTGAAAAAGCATGTCAATCTTCAAACCCATGGTAAGATGGTAGGCCACCTATTTCCTGTATGAAAACCTAATTGAACATGCAGTAGAACTATCAAAAGAGGAGACTGACAGACAGACACTGAAAGAATCTGATTACAATTTCTAGCACAACTGTCGTGAGAAAAAACTTATAGGCAGAACCTGGGTGTGGTATCCGTCGGGCAGTCTTTCTATAAAGTGATGAGCATTTGCAGCTGTGGCTGCTGCCTCAACTTCTTCCATTCCAGCATTCTCTTTGCCATAGAGAATATTTTCCAGCAAACTCGTAGCAAATAGTGCAGGTTCTTGATTCACTAATCCAATTTGACCTCTTAGCCACCTTAGTTGTAGGTTTTTGATGTTTTCACCATCAAGCAGGACCGCACCTTCATCACATTATGCAATCGTATGAATACCTATTTGCGACATCTAGGTATATTTGTGCAGACTAGAATCTAAGCAGACGAGATCTTTTAAGCATGAACTGGCAGTGCCGTTACCTGAAACAGGATCATAAAAGCGCTCTATTAAAGACACCACTGTGCTTTTCCCAGAGCCACTGCTGCCAACTATGGCAACAGTTTTCCCAGCAAGAATGGTCAAGCAGAAGTCCTGAAAGATTAGTACATCTGGCCGGGATGGGTAACTGAAGGAAACATGCTGGAAAACAATTTGGCCTTGGAGGTTCTCAAGGATTCTTCCTTCCACATTGTTGCGATCAATGGCTGGGGTTCTGTTGATCATTTCCAGGATATTGTAGCCGGCTGCTTTAGCTTTCCCAAATGCTGTCAGGTTAGGTGCAGCTTGTCCAAGGGCACTGCACAAGTGAGCATGTAACATGAGTCTACAAACTACTATAGCAATTTCTAAAGGTTTCAAAAGAACGTCAGCTCACTTCCTCCCTCTCTTTCTCTCTTCTACTCAGTGTTTCATCATCAATTAAGTCAAACCCCTCCCTCTCTCTTCCAGTCAGCGTTTTGTCATCAATTAAGTCAAATCTCTCTCTCTCTCTCTCTCTCTCTCTCTCTCTCTCTCTCTCTCTCTCTCTCTCTAGGATGATGACTCGACGTCCCACAGTGCACCTCCCTGTGGTATCCTACAATTAGACCTACTCATCCTTACACAAGGGGAGGTCCCTCTCATATTCGACATCGGTGGCATATCCCAATTACACTTCCTACTGCAGCAGATCACCGCCACCTCCAGGACATGATCTGAGGCTTCTTTCATTCATACTATTTAATTTGTTTATCATTGGTATATGACCTAGATTTACATTATATGCAACTTTTTTAACGTATTCAGAGACGTTTTCGTATGCTCTCTTTCGTTCTACACACTTGATATGTACTTATTCACCTTATATGCCTTTGGCATAGAAAAGACATCAATAAAGCTCTCTCTCTCTCTCTCTCTCTCTCTCTCTCTCTCTCTCTCTCTCTCTCTCTCTCTCTCTCTCTCTCTCTCTCCTAGTCAGCATTTTATCATCAATTAAGTCAGAACAGAGACAGGACTTTGCCTTGCTCCTATATTTCAAATTTACAAAACCAACAAAGGCCATGAAGGTAAGAACAGGCCAGCACGTAAGTATGACTGGAGAATAAACTGAAACTTTTTATCAGCATTTTTTCATCAATGGTGTCAAGCAGAATTAAAACTTTGCCTTGCTCCTGCATACTGCTGAAAATTACAAATATTGCCAACCAATAAAGACCATGAAGGTGAAAAAGGCCAGTACATACATGCCACTGATTACCACGTTGAGAATGGTAGTAAAAGCCTGACCGCCATTTGTGATTCCATGGCGAACGAGAGTACCAGCATACCACAGAAGCAGTGCCCAGGCACCAAAAAGAAGCCCGTATGTGGTACCAACACCCAAACCCTTGGCCAAACCTCCTCTTTTCCCCAGCTCCATGGTCATTTCAAGAGCCTTCGAATACTGTTCACGAGCCTTTGCCTCTCCCACAAATGAATACACTGTACGAATCTGAGATATTGCCTGTCTCAAGACAAAAAATTGCTGAGATCAGTCTTTAACACTTTAAGGCTCGCATACACACTTTGGCTTGCAGCTGAGATTCTGAGGGTGGGAAAGTATCTTAAAGAATCTTAACATCTCTACCTCTTCAGCAATTTCACCCGCTTTTGTATATGCCTTCTGGCTCCTACTTGTAAGCCCAACCATGACTACAGCATACAAGCCTCCCGCTAAAGCAATGGCTGGCACCACTGCAAGAGTCACAAGAGTAAGCTGCCAGACAGAAGAGAATCCCACTGCAAATCCGGCAAAGAACCTGGCCATGTAGTGTATATAGTTTCCAGCCTGCAGCACAAGAGTTCCTTAGCTCAAGATCGAGCCACACATCATCAACATCATCCACAGCTGTAGCTTTCCAAAAAACTTCTGACTAACAGAATCATCTCTGCCTGTAATAATGAGTATTTACATGACAACAAATATGCAGAATAGTAGAATACAAACGCCTGAAGGAAGTCGTTTCCTTGAAGACCAACCGTTAAACCAAGAGGAAGCATAAAAATAGGTCCGACTTAGAAAAATCTCTCAATATATGAAACACACCTTTTTCATCACAAAAACTCCAAAGAAAATCATGAATTTTGTTTGGCTTTGTGACTTTGTAGATTTAGGCTCTTTAAGCCAGTATGAATGATGGAATGGACATTGTCTTCCATGAGCTTGTAACAAGACCCCCCCACACATCTACTTTCGAGAATGAAATACATCATCGGCATATTGAGTTCAAGAGGTTAGTAATATCATTAAGCCAACAACAAGATACAAGTACTACTAACCTCAAAAATCACAAATCAAACTAACAATGTAAAATAGACAAGCAGTAACTGTGATCTCGATTCTCGTGAATCCCAAAGCATAAATTGCGAAATAATCAAGAATCCTTTTTGTAGACACAATGCTGACTAAGAAGTAAATGAATATCAGTAAGAACAAGTGGACCCTCAAATCCTTTAGTAAGAAATTTGGCCTCACTTTTTATAGACCAGACAGCCTCATTGTCTTCGGTTGACTGATCCGAAACTAGACTTAGGTTCCAAAGAGTTCACTTTAAATTAATCAAGCTTATTCCTGTAATATAGCCGATGTTTCATGGGTCGTTTCGTACGTTGTTTCGAAACACATTTAAAACGGGAGGTTCAGGTTCGAAACGGGAAATTCTTTTAGGGGTGGGTCTTTTTTTTTTTGAAAATGTGTTTTATGAGTATTGGGGTTTAGACATGTCATAGAAAGACTAGTACTTGGTACGTACTACGTAGATCATAGAATCAATGAACCGTGGGCGGTTCACCACGGTTCTGAGAACCGTACAGTGACCCTCTTACTTGATCTGCACTTTTATAAAAAAAAAAACAGTACGTACTAAAAAAGGGGGGAAATTAATTAAATTATTTATTTATTTATTATTTAGATGAACCGTACCACGGTTCAAGGAGCCGTGGTACGGTTCCTTCCACGGTTCTGGGAACCGTGGGTTCTATGACGTAGATACATCCAATTTCATGACAATGCTCTAGAGAATGCAATTTCAAGAAGAGAAACTGTGTATGGTCACTTTCCTCAGTCAAAAAAATTTGCATTTTTTTAACAGGCATTTTGAACGTAAGAAACGCGTTTCCAAACGCGCCCATGTCAAACGCGTTTCTTTGTTCGAAACACATTTCGATGAAACATTGAATATAGCTGTGGAGACCATCCTTATATTCCTGGTACACATAGATCTACATTCTCTTCCCAAACTGTAAGTGAATGTGTCGTTTGGTTAAAAAAAATGCAACCATGGACTTCAAACGTTCTTTTTAATTTGGTAAATTAGCTTTCAGTAAGCATGCATCATTGGAGTTGGAAAATGAATCTTAGCGCTTTTACAAATGTCTTTTAAAAATGGGACGAACATATAGAAGCCCATGCAGTAAAAAGGCCCCAGGATCACAAAAACCTAGAGTAAGTTTCGGTGTCAAAACAAGACCTATTAAGAATAGACAGCTATTTCTTCTCTGACATTTGAATTTTGTAGAGGCTTTTGAACAGACAGAGCAAAGCCAAAAAAAAGTGAAGGAAAAGTAGTAACTAGAAGAAAAAAATAGATTAAAAAAGTTCAGTTCAGGATAAGCTTTGGATCTTAGTAAGCTACCTAAAACAATTCTTATTTGACAAGTGAGAACTAGTGATAACTAGATCTTGTAAAAACAGTCTTTCTAAACTATGTAGGAACTAAAAGAGTATCTCTTTCTATTGAAAATGTCAAGAGACAACCTACCATAGAGATACGCATAATGAAACTTATAATGTAGTTCATAAAGCAACAATTATAAAACATCAACAGGACAATGAATGTTAGGGCTATCAGATGACTATGACAAAAAGTAGCACTGCAAGTGCTTTAACAGGCTTCCAACCTGGAAAAAGATTGTGCACATAAGAGGCCAATCCACCCTGGAAAAACTATTCAAAAATTAATATTTTCCACCACCCTGCTTGATTGGATAAGTAGAAAATAATTAAAATTCACATTTAGCAGTAGCCAGTAATGAAGGTTTTAACTCTTCTTTGTAGGACTTAGAGATTTGCACTTTTTAAGCTTCTTGCCATATATTTTTTAGAATATATGGAAATTGAATGATAAAGTTGACCATTATATATCATGCTACTACTTTAAGTATGTCCATCTTTTTCTCCATGTTGTGAAAGGACCTAAACCATGGAATTTCGATGAGATAACAGCCTTAAACTCAACTTAGAAGTAAACCACTGTTTCATTATAATAGTACCTTCTACGCTAAGAAAAGAACCATGCATTCAAAATCACTCCCAAGAAAAATTACAAACCTGTCAAAAGAACCAAGTACCAAACAACAAAATCAAAATTACTAACCAGCACAGAAGTATGAACTTACTGTAGCCTCAGGCGTAATGTCATTGAGATGTATGTTTTCAAAATAGAACATGTATGCAGGCACAGCTGTAGAGCATTTTGCAATGCGAATGAAATTCTCATTCTGTAGTTACGGATATCTGGACAGTTTTGAAAGATAATACTGATTTTTCTGTTCTCGGATAGCTACTTGGGGTGAAATAAACCATAGTAAAAGTTCTAAGTGATGCACAAATAGTTTTATTTCCATTCACCTTTGCAACACCACATGTAGCCTATAGATTCTAATAGTTAAGATTTGTCGTTCAAGATTTTAAAAATTTAGATTATTGAGCCATCAGTGCAGTGTGTATCTTTAGGGCTTGAAGGTGTTACATGCAGCCGAAACAACCATTGTTTGGAAAAAAATGAAGACCCTAAAACCTTGACATTGGGCTTAGCCTGACTTCCTGAACAACAAATTTTGAAGGCTCCAGAGCTCTGTAATGCAAGTTCCAAAATGCCGAGGAGCCAAAACACCATTCTGGTGCAACTTAGCATACAAGGTACAATAAAAAAATAGGAAATTTATGCTGAAGAACCCAAAATCTTTGTTTGTATGCAACTATCAAATGCTATATGAGAATCCATATATTTTTGGAAATACTTAGTACATATGTAAATAAAAAAAAGTATGTAGTTAGAAATTAAAATGTAAAAACAAAATAACTTAATCTATCACCACAAACCTGAAGCTGCAAACAAAGAAATAAATAGATTACAAAAATTAAAACATGTCATCTGTTCTGTGAGCAAACCTTTTCACTGATTGCATCTTGGACCAAGATTGTATCACTTGATATGCTGTTGACTATTTCACCCGTAGTGGTATCAGTATCAAAATAGCCAACATCCTGACTCAACATTGCCTTCAAATACTTCATCCTCATTCGAGCTGATTGTCGTTCACCACTTTGCATCCAGCAGGCAACCTCTGTAAATTGCAAACCAAAAGAGTCACACAACAAATTAGGAAGGTAGCAACCAATTGCTACAAATGGTCAAAACCTGTAAGTCAGTTTCTTGCAGTATCTCAAAAACTTCCATTGGAAATCTTAAGCATCTGATTATGAAGTTATCATATGTTAAAGCTGTGAAAAGTATTGGACGTTTTTCAAGAAACTTTACTGGAATTTTTTTAGTTATATGGAATGTGTTGAGGTTTCTTCAGCATTATCAATGCATCCACGATAGAAATGATTCTACAAGTAGCTCTTTTTCGCACGTCAGACCATAGCTGCCCATTTTAAAACAGAATGCATTCCAGAAAATCATTCCGGCACGAGCCTCGAAAACAAAAATTTAGCGTCCCTTGTTTTGTAATTTCAAATTTTGAGGCCAAAAGTATATCCTCCATCCATACAAATGTGATGCTGGCAATTATACTCGTTCCTAGCATTTCTGAATAGGAACAGGTACAGTACTGTTCCTAAGGAATGGCTGTTCCATTCCTAGAAGTTGATTTTTTTTTGGTACAGTTCCGTTTCTATTCAGGAATGGAACTGTATCTATTAGGAACGGAACCGTTCCTAAACAGGAAAGACTCCGTATCGGAAAAAACCTATATACCTGATCCTATTCGTGTTCCTATTTCTAAGTTTCGTTCCTATTCCTAAGAGCATCTTTGACCTAGGTTTCAACTTAGGAACAAGCACATAAACTTTTACCGTGCACAAAACCCCTTGTTAGGGAACACTGAAAACAGTGATCTAATCATTTCGTTTTTTAAAGTTTACCCATATCAAAGTTTATCTTTCAAATAATAGGCTCTTTAGGAAGGTTCCTAAGGTGCCTTAGGAACAGTACAGATCCGTTCTTAGGAATGTGTTCCTAGGAATGGTTTTGTACCATTCGTGGGAACTACGGCCATTGGATATATATACATATCATAGTTGCAGGGTATCGCGATTCGCTGCAGCGAATCGCAAAAAAAAAAAAACTGGCTTCACTCGAATTTTTTTGGGAACTTAAATACTGGAATTGGACCTATAACATACTGAAATTGAACCTGAAACTACAAGAAACGCATATTACAGATACGATTCCAGTATATTCTAAGTTGAACCGGAACGGCGTTCCGGATCCCCACATTCCAGAACGCTGTTCCAAAAACAATGGAATTTTTTTTTATAGCTCCATGTCTCCAAAAGGCTCACAGTTGCAAAGAGTCACCTACCAAAGTAGAGCTACTGCTACCTATGAGAAAGCTTACTAGGAGGTTAATACAGATGACTAATTAATACCATGAGTCCATGACCATGACTAATTAATAGACACAGATGAGTGGCTTTTTCATATACATAAAACAGGAAGTAACAGAAATACCAGTAAGATATTTATAGCGGGAGATACACTTTACTTTGTGAGAGTTTCTCTGCAGTCTGCACTACTACAGATCTCTGTAAATGGAAGTAATTTATGAGCAAAAACACCTACAGACTTACCAACCCTCACTATAAAGAAGTGCAATCTGAATACAGCTGCTTAGAGATAAATTATTTCTTGGAATCAGCTTCTGCTGAATTTCTTGAAACTCATTGAATGATTTTGCAATGATAACGGTCAATCGTGGCTACTCTAAATTGCTAATGAGTTTCCATCAATCTGTACCAAATTTACTTTGTCAAGCCTTCCATTTATTGATGCCCTGAAGGTGATAGCTATGCAATGACAAGAATGAATGTAGAGCTTTGGCAACTTATCGGTTCTTTGTAGATAGCAGTAAACAAACAACAAAATTTGGAATCAGATTCTGTTGAGAAAAGTTAGAAACTCCTAATAATACCAACTTGATCTTATATTTGCAACAGCTATACATCCTTATATCCCCATCATTGAGTCATTTCTACTTACTTGAAAGTGCAATGTACCCTTGGTACCAAAACTTAGTCCTGTACTATGTAGTTACCCAGTGTAGTTACCCAGACTCCGTTATCCATTCTCAGTTAGTGGTGAAGACAAGTTAGCAATTACTAGTTACTATGCTTTGCAATGAGTTTGAAATTTATGTCCCTACATGTTTTCCCCCACCCCTGACACAGTTAAAACAAAAACAAACAAAAAACAAAAGCGAAAAAAAATTGCAGCATTCCAGAACTCTCCCGGGATGCAACATTCTGGAACGGCATTCATCTATAAGTATATTTACAGATAAACCGGAGGCGCACCCTATGTTTTCTCTTTCTACTGATATCCATATTGAATGTATTTACAAAAAAAAATTGCAAATCGCAATTCGATTCACGATTCGCGAATCATGAATGCAACTATGATACATATATATACGCACACACGCTGACACACCCACACACACACACACACGTGTATATATAATAGATATATAATGCACCATTGATTTTTGTCAGTTTTGGATATTCCTCTAATCACATGCTTCAAAGAGCATTTTCAATACATGAATAGGTAGCTTCTGATGATTTGATTTATCTCTTAAAAGTCTTAGTTAAGGAAACATTTCGATTCCCATGTTGCTATGATCTCTAAGGATTTGTTTTTGTTCAAAGTTCATGGCAGTATATTTTCACAATATTGAAGGAACTTTTGCCGCGATGATGTCAAAATTTACAAAAAATATGAGAAGAGAGGAGAAAATAGGAACAACAATAGATAGTATTGAGTTGCACAGATCTGTCAGTACACAATGTTAGAAAGAAATCAACCACAGCCAAGGTAAAAAATGCTCTAATTTAAGCCTTTCATGTGTAATTTAATAAAGACAGGGTACCTTAACAATTTTTTCATTCGTAACTAGAACTCATACACGCTCTTATAAAATCATGTGAAGAATGATTGCACATCAAGCGTATGATAACCAAATAGAAGCAATAAAACTGTGAGGATGGATAGATATTAGATAGCATCACATAATTGTTATGATCTTACGTATTGTTGAACCAATTTATACATGTTGAATCACATGCAAAAGAATGAGATTTCCCAATTTATAAGAATGCTTCAATCTTCCATCATGCATGCACTACAAAAATCTTATAACATTCTGAAACATAAGCCAGGACATGTAGTTTCTAATTGTGATCCATTGGAATCAAGTTCAATTTGTTCCGTATTAGGAAAAAGCTCTAGAAGTCAAGATTGATGAGGCAACTCACCAAGCCAAGCTGCTCCCAGGACGACCAAGCCCAAGTACACAAAACAAAGAGCATACTGCAATGGGAAGGAAAGGCAAATGGTAAGTAATAATGCTTATAGTTTATGAATGTTCCCTCCCTCTCTCCTTTTAGATTTTATCTGGTATGAAACGTTTCAAAAATACTTTCCTACAACGTGGTACAAAAAATGCTTCTCACGCATAATCTTTTAATCATTCATTCTGACAACTTTTCTGCAACAAGCCAAAATTTAACCAATGAGATATTTCAAGAAAACAAACCAGTGACATAGCAAGACAATTTCTACATCAAAACCATGAATTGGGTAAAAAGTTATAGAAGTTCAGCCAACGAAAAGAATAGAGAAATGAACAAATAGTTCCAAATTCAAGTTGACTCTCACCTATGAGTTTCCCAATCCGACTAAATGGACCAACAAGCTAGGAACTAACCAACTTCCCTCACGTTCAAGAGTCATAATTTTCATAAACGATAATCTTTACTCCTAAAGCTTAGATCAAGGAGAAAAAATACATGCACTTTAAAAAGGTCTTAAATGCCCCACAAAGAATCTCAACAGTCATACACCAATTATAATAGTGATCTGGGACTTTACACACTTTGAAATATTAGAGGAGACTAACTACCGACTCAACTTCGACTTAACTATCGAATCGGCCATAATCACGGTACCACTCAAAATGGAGTATTTCCTCTACCCGGTGTCGAATCCGATGCAGACTATCTCATTGTTCGATCATGCCATTGTATGTAGATACATATCATTGTCTGCCTATTGACTACAGTTCATAATGCAGAATGTAAAGATCAGATTAGTTTCTTCTTGTAAACACTCACTTAGTGTTAAACACATCGTTTACAAGAAGTGACTAGACGATAATCATTTTGTATATATACACATAGAGTTTTTGATAAGAGTAGGCAAGAAAAATGCAACAAGCAAGCTAGAATAAGCAAGCATCATAACAGATCATCTGAATCATTAGAATCAGAATCTATCGAGAGAGTGAGCAATCTAAGATGATAGAGAGATTGACTTATCTATCAGTTGCATCTTCGATTTACTTAAAAAAGCATAGTAGGATCATAGCGCTTAGCGCACAACTACTGTGAACCTTATCGTTCACAGGATTCAATTCGTGATCTGGATTCTGATCGTTGTATTCAACAGCTTCAATTCACAGATTCTATATTATCTATGTGTTGTCATAGTCAAATGCTCTCGTGTTGCTTCTCTGTCTTAATAAAAAATACTCTTATTCCAGAGATTAACGTGAAATATGTGACGAAGATGCATTGTTACAGACGCCTAAAATACTTGCACTCTTCATGGTTGTCGACGACACCTACGTAAGGTATTCCACTACTAGCTTGTACTTCGTCTATTCCCATGGATTCGCTGTGCTCTCTGGGAGATCACAATGGATGATGCTAAATAGAACATGACCAAGGTCCACCAACAGTAACCAACCTAGGTACAACAATAAAAAATTTGCAAGGCAACTAGTCACTAGACCAAGCGATAAACAAAGACTATCAAATTTGATGAAAAGATCGCTTCACAATCCTTTACCAAGAGTAAATGACATCAAAGTTGACCACCTTTTTTAATTGAACTTATTTAGAAGCCACATATTTTCAATTTTCATGCCTTGCAACCTACAAATAAGTTTTGAGAATTCTTTTATGAATTTCAAAATTTATAATGCTCGAAGATATGGACATATCACATGGCTTTCAAGGCTCGTAATAGGCAACTTATCTAATACAAGTTAACAAGAAATCCAACAGAAGAAACATATCGCACAAAGTTTTTAACAAAATAGCTACTCAGCCTGCATGTTTCTTGATAGCTTGACATGTGTTCTAGGAACACAATATGATGATGATGATGATGATGATGATGATGGAGGTCATTTTGCAAAGCGATTTTCTAACGATGAATTCCTTTGGAAAGTCCAATCACCTTTAGAGCATAATCCCTTGCAAGGATTATAATTAATTAACCTTTCTCTACGTCTAGGGAAATAATCTTTCTAATAAAACCTTAATTAGGGGTTTTAAAGTCATTTTCAAAGTTTAGCAAATGTTGGCGCTAGACTAAAAGTTGACACAACATTTCACTTGTCTGTAATTAGAGTAATGTGTATTGCAAAATGATTTCAAACAACATTAATTTGATTTATTGCATTGCTACATATGTACTAAGGGCAAATAATCTTTTGGCCCTACGTGTCACAATTGCAAACTTTTGCAATTAATGAGAAGGTACATTTTTTGGCCAGATTATTCCAAGAGAGAATGTATTTCCATGTTAACAATCTAGAGAATGTTCGAGATATTATACACTACATTCGAATGGGAGAAATTAAGGCATAGTAATTTGATGGCATTTCAAACTTCATGGGGGTGCCCATATCTAGGTTTGATCATACCATGGCTCTAAACCTTGCATTTGAACATTTTCTTAAACACACCTAAAACCACACAACTCCCAACTTTCAATATCGAGGGGATCTGGAAACCCCTAAAAAGGGTTCATAGGGCTCCCATGTGACCAATAGGGCCCAATCAAGCCCTAACCAAAGAACAAAAGGAGTCACCAAAGCAACTTTCACCTCCCAAGCACATGTCATCATCCGAACCAAATGCTTAGGTATTTTACACAAGATTATGAGCTCTGTTCACATCAAATTTGGAGCTTTTATTTAGTTAGCATGCTCATTAGACTAAACTTTTGGTATATTTCACCTCCCAACCCTTCATTAACCACTCAGGCTGGTCAGAACCTTTAAAAAATACTTAAAAAGATTCAAATGTAAAAACTTCTTTTCAAATGTTCTAAAGTTACTTTTAATGTTTGAGTTTCCTACATTTCAACCAGTTGAATGCTACACAACCATGGCTTGGATAATATTTTAATCTTGAATGAGTAGATAATATGAGAAATAAAAACTTTATTTCAAGGCAAAGAAATGCTGATAGGATAGGTTTAGAGCTCTATCATAGATTAGTACCATTCCAAGGCTTTCATTTAAGCCATTTAATGGAGGTACCTGAACTTAATTTGGCTTTAGCAATTCTGATAATGTGTCCATGTTAAGACGAGTATGTGGCATGAGGGGTGGTTCGCACATAAGGGGATGATGAAAGAGGAATCAAATATTGTCGTCCTATCAACTAAGGTGGACCATGATCTTTCACAAGGTGAGACTTACTTGGGGTGGCATCATGAGTGCCAAGAGCAATTGCGTAAGTTCATGTCATGGGGGGAGTCAAGGAACCTTGACTCCATGCCCAATAGTGTACAAATCATCCAAATTTACATTTAGGGCACCTATAAGTACTTACCTACAACATGTGGCCTTGTGGGCTCCTCTTCAAGCAAGGGTGAGTAATTTTTTTGTAACGTTTATTAGTCTTAAGTGATCATGAATAGAAATTTCTCGAGGGGAGTACCAATCAATTTCATGACTTAGAACAAAGAAGGGAAGGGTAAGCCCCACCTCTAACCTTATATGAAAGCAAGGGGTGTGACTTAACCAATATAGGGAGATGATTTGGCCCTTCTCCCATTTTAACCCCTCCTATGTAAAACAATTCTATGCTTTAAGCTGCTCACTTTCTCGGTTACACTGCAAAGGAATTTAAAGTAAAAGCGCATTCAAGTTTGAAACAGGAGACTGATAAATGGAGAGGACCCGCAATTATGCTCATTGGCGCTTATAGGACCTATGTGTCCTCCCCTCCCTATGTGGCAAGAATGGATTGCCAACATTGGTGATTCCTCTTAATAATGGAGCGGTCCCCATGTACGTTTAACATAAGAGGTGGGACCATGTTTCATCAACTGCGTCCAATGAAATAAAATGTAATGTTATCCAGATCGAGATTTAGGCAAATTGGACTACGTCCATCAAGTGACCTTGCCTTATCTGTGGGGGTGGTGTGAGAGTAAGGCTTTAATCTAACGCACTTTACCCCTTGTATAGAGCCAGCCTGATAAGTGCCCATACGAAAAATTTGCAAAAAGTAATGCAGGCGGCAGCCAGCTCAGTGATCTCCATGTTGGATGGACGATCTAAACGGCTTTTCTCGTTCTAATAAGAACTTCTCGCGAACCAAGCATCAGGGCATGGATGAGAATACACAGAGGAGATATTCAAGAGAAAAATACATGAAATTTTCTATCTCCGAGAGAATCGCTAGTAAGCTCGTAAGCTCTCCCAGATGCAATAGACGTGATGACCCACTGTTGTATGTGCTTTGGCAGATGACGAAGTGAAAACAACGCTTAATTACATTTCATGTCAATAGCGGTTTGTAACTTTGTATTGCCTCAACTCTTTGTGAGTTATATCTACATGAAGTAAAGCCGTATAAGAAATCAACAAACCAGGATGAGCTTATCTATCGGTAGTTCAGTCATTGGACGAAATAAGCCACTGCAATTGCATCTAATTAAAATTGAGCGTTTGAAATATAAATTTCACCTTCGAGACCTCCTTCGCCATAAAGCTGGGATTGTTATAGTTGGATCCAAAGGCGTCTATCAACCTTCCAAAGAAGATGAAGAAAACGGGAATGGCAGCTCCATGAGCACACGCACCAATCGTCCCCACAGCCATGAGAACGTAGTCTAACCAATCAGCAAAGCAAAAAAGTTTATAAAATGGAACGCTTCGCTGATTCTTCTCCGACTTCTTTGCTTCCAACGTGTTCTTGTCTTCCTGTTTCACTCCATTTTCAATTCTCTCTTGATGTAGCTCAACTTCAGAAAATTGAACAGCCTCCATCACGGCAGAAACTCTAGAATTCGTCTTACAGCCTTTCATTCGGTTTCCATCACTTTCTCGCCAACCTCCTTGCAGCCCTGACTCATTGTCGTTTGAGCGTTCCGACAAATTAGTGCTCATTGTTAGACCAATGTATATTCAATTGTCTGCTGCTCATATTCAACGCACCCTACACGTTACCGTCACTGCTGGAACCTTAAACAAGCTTCAGAATCAATCAAGCGCACCTCGGATGGTTTCACAAGAGAATGCAACTACGCCGAAGGTTAAAGAATCTTGCAGTTCAAAGGGTACAATGATCAGATTTGTCCAGAAACAACCTTAAGTCGTTATCAAACACTCATATTCAACTTGCATGATACTTTTTAGAAAATCATTTCTCGACAAGAAAGAACTGCCAAGGACTTGAATCAGAAAATGACGATGCAATGAGCAAGGCAGCAGTAGCAAGAACTTGAATCAGAAGATAACGATGCAATGAGCAAAAGTAGCAAGGACTTGCTTGAATCGGAAGATAACGATGCAATGAGCAAGGCAGCAGTAGAGCCGGCTAGATTTGATAGGAAATGCAGGCAATGCAAGTTTGCTGTGATAGATACACGAAGTACAAAACTATTTTATTTGAAATGCAGGCAATGCAAGTTTGCTGTGATAGATACACGAAGTACAAAACTATTTTATATGAGATGCAAGAAGCGATGGAACTCACATCTACCATTAAATGAAACCACAGAAGAATGCACGTTCAACGGAAAAAAGTGAAGGAACAGCAGCAGCAGAAGGAAGTATGGAGCTCGGAGTAGCTGGTATATACCTCTGACTGAAAATGTAGGTGCAGAATGCGCGTTTCTTAGGCCTGTGCAAGAGATACGAGAGCTAGAGCGAAGACTTCGAACGATCTGAACAGAAAAAAACAGACATCGAAGGATCGAGAGGAAGAAAAATAGACAAAATCGACCAAAAATTACACAGAGCAAACACAGAGCAATAGCAATAGTCTGAAACTGAGCAAATTTAGACGCTCCTCGTAACGTCATGGCACGCTACGCCTTTCAGCCCGCCACCGTTGGATTCACCCACCGCAATCGTTCGTAGCCACTGGAAGCTATCCACGTGGCATGTGTGACTCGTGGCTCACATCTAAGTGCGCGGGCTAAACCTCCCTGGTGTCGCTAAGCCCGCTGTTTAACTCTCTCAATCAATGCCCGCCATCAACCACCACCCCCTCGCCGCCTCCCTCTCCTCCTGCTCCTCCTCACGCCTACCCTATCCGCACCCAATGACTCAAACCTCCGCCGTTCGATCTCATCACAAACGCTCAGATTGGACCACGTTGTTTCAGCTCGTCCGTTCAGAACCAGCTAACACGTGGCAAAAATGCAAGGGCTCGGGGGATGTAACAGACCGTGCCATCGGGCTGCTGCTCATTTGCTTCGTAGCCGAGGCGGGACCGCCACCTGGCCTCACGGACTGGTCACATGGCCACCTAAAGCTTGTCCATGTACCAGCGTACAGGGTCACTAACGTCATCACGACCGCCATTAAATATGGGCAGTCAGGATGGATGGGCGAGGACCAAGGTGTGCTTGTTGTCAGACAAAAAATTGCTCTCTCAAAACACAGAGAGAGAGAGAGAGAGAGAGAGAAAAAGAGAGAAGGAGCGGGGGGGGGGGGGTTGGCAGCAGTAAATGCAACGCGTCCGGAGCGAGAGAGAGAAAAAGGTAGTCAGTGACTCGGTGGTCAGTGGTCACGCCGCGCTGCCTTTTGCGGACCACAAAAATAAACCCCCCCATATATATATTTTTATGTATATAATAATTTGTGAATCCCCTTCCATTGGCGATGCTCAATCAATTGTAATCAGTACCAACCTACCCAATTCAAGGCCCGACAACGACAACGACAATGCCAGTCGCCTGGGGGCCGCTCAAATTTAAGGCCCCAACTTTTTCTATTAAACTCATTATTTTTCTCTTCGCCCAGGGATGTGACCCTCTGGTAAGGGCCCTCCCTCAGTAGAGCTTCAAAAAATTGATAAACACAAACAAACCAATCGTTCAAATTTTGTTCTCCTTTCTAATTTGTAATTGTCCTAAATCAACAAATGATTTTGCTTTTTAATTTGTGATTTTTTTAATGATTTGAAGTCAATTAGTTTTAACTCTGATCAACTTTTAAGCTTTTAATCTCCTTTTAATGACTTCATAAAAATATCTCAAGGTTTTTTATAAGGTCGGTTTGAAAATTTTTAACAAGCAATGTAGGCTCCCTCCCGGATTCCAATGCTCATAATGTCAAAGTTAGTATATTTTCTTCCCACATGCTACTTCTTTATTAGTGTTTAGATTTTATGAGAATGTTCATATGCACTGCAAATGATTGAATGACACTTAGCACTTGGATGTGCATGTAAAAAGGGTTAGATGTTACTTGTACTTTCATCATTGGTAATTTACATGAAATTTTTGGAGAAAGTAACCTAAAATGTGGCATCAAAAGGTAAATTATGATATTTCATGTGACCTAAAATACAAAAGAACAACCATCAATCGGTGCTAGACCAAAAGCCCTAGCCCTCAAACCTTCCACCCTCATGAAAGGCTTTGACCACAACATAAGGCCCAAGTCCCTCCAAAGACTTCCCATTTGTAATGCCCAATTTCCAAGTGTATTTTCTTTTTGCAATTACATTTTTGGCATTGCATTGCAAAAGGCAATACTATGTGTTAAAGTTGGTCAATGGAGTTTATACAAAAGTCAACATAATAAATCACAAGGGTATGTGGACACCAGTGTTGAAACCTTTTTGAGATTTCCCTCCAAAAACCGATATGTGAAAAAGTTGTTCGGCCTCTATTGAGTGACAAGCTCTTACTTGCCGGTTTTCCTTTATAAAACCCAAGATTTATGACATAAGAAATCCTGTACAATTTTTGCCATGCTGGTTTTTTGGAAAAGATGCCGGTTGCATTCTTGAACTATGTCGGCTCTCCCGAACACTGTGTGGACACAGTTCAACATTGATGAGAACCTTATTGCAAGAACTAGCTACTCTAAATGCACCTATATATGCAAGTTGTAAATTGTAAAACATTCATGTTTCTTTAGACTTTGCCCATGCTTTAGTAGCACCTTCATATGTAACAAAAAGTTGGGGGAGCGTATTCCTCACCCTGTCTGACATGACAAAGATGGGGAAGAGATGATCCAAGGGTAAAGAATGTGGGATGGCATCATCTCACCAGGATGCACCAGCCATGTTGGCTCATTAGTCGTTTTGGCTACAGCAACATATTTTGCCTCACATGACGATTGGACAGTTATGGTCTGCTTCTTGGTAATCCATATAACAGCTGCATCAACTGCTATGGTGCATCCTCTTGAGACTTTGATATCAAGATTAGATCCATCATGGATATAGTTCATTGTATGTGGACTAGTCAAGCTAGAAAGCATAATCTTGATAATCATCATTGTTTCACATCTTATGATCTTGATCTCCATGATCCTTATGAGGCTTGGAAGCCTCAGATTTCTCTATTTATGGTGCATCCATCATGCAAGTGGAACTTTCAACGCAAAGATCATCATCAAGCATGGAGAAAGCCCATGATCATAGTGGCATATTGGTGGAGCACTCTTCAAAGGCATTGGCAAGAGATCTCTACCAAAGAGATCTTATCATGGATATGGTGAGGGTGCTGCTATAATGGATCCCTTGGCTGATCTTCACTTCTTATGCATACCAAAGGATCCACTCAAAAAGATTTACAAACTTCTCAAGTGATCTAGTACCTTTCCAAGCTATTTTTTGAGGAGGAGTGTGAGAAATTGGCAAAAATCTAGCTTGGTATTTTTTATGATAGAAGTTTGTAAGTGAATCTCACATGTGTGGAGGATGTTCCCACGTGTGGAGAATTGTAAAGTAAATAAAAATATTTGATATAGGGGTCTCATAGAATTTCATAGTCAAGCATTTAGGTGTAGGATGTTGATAGGGTCAAATTTGGCATAGATGGCAAATTATCCATTTCCACTTGTAATGCCACTATTGAGCCAAAATTGAGTAGGAGGCCAAACTTGTGCCAATTAGAGTGTAGACAAGTGTAATGCTTTTGTTTGATGAAGCTTAAGAAGTCCAATAGGATTTAGAGGTGGAACCATGAGTGATCCAATAGAATTTGAGGTTTGCTTGAAAATGGTCCAATAGAATTTAGAGGTGCATGGATCAATGGTCCAATAGGATTAAGAGGTGGAAAAGTGTGATCCAATCATAGTTAAGCATAGTGGTAGCTCATGAATCTACTAGTATCATTGTACTCCTCATTTTGGATCTAATTGATTTTGAGATTGAGTGGATTTTGGGTGTCATTCAATTTCTAGCTTTCTCTCTCTACCCGAGAGCTCATGATGGTTTTTCTCTCTCTACCAGAGGAGAGCAGCTTGTTTTTACTTAGAATACTTTTGGAACACTTCCCACATGTGTGAGTGAGAGTTGGAAGTGATTGAATGCATGTAGTAGTGTGTTTTTGCCATAGGATCTAAGATTGATCTTGAATCTCAATCTAGTCTTGATCTTGGTGCATCTACACACCTTAGGAGATCACAAGTACATGTTGTGGACAATCCACACGTGTGAATTCAACATGTGCTACATTGCTTGTCATTCTGCATCATCTATGGGACAGTCTTTGTTTGTCAGCATTGTGCCAAGGATCATTAGAGTATTGACTCCCTTGCAATCTGTCATATTGAAATCATCAATGATCTTCTGAATATATCTTGATCGGTGTAGATATAATCTCCCAGCTTTAAGATCTCTGTCGATCTGCAATCCTAGGTAGCTCTTGGCTTCTCCCAAGTCCGATATTTCGAAGTGCTTCGAAATATCTGTCTTCACTTGTGCAATCAGGTCGTCGCTCCTTGATAGAATTAGGGTGTCATCTACATAGACATCGATGATGATGATCTCAATTTCAGATCATTAAGATCCAATGTGTCCTTTGATCTTTGGTTAGAAAGTCAACACAACATACAATCTTGCCAATGTAGACACATTAGCATCTAGTTGTTGTCCGTACAATAACAGTGCCCTATTGTATCTCCCACGTGTGGATCCAAAAATAACAAAATATGAGCATTCCACACACAAGATTGCAAGATATCATCAAGATAGTGCACCGATGGATAGATGAACCCAAGAGTGTTGACAAAATTGATATCGAGAACGTCAAGCGTTCTGATACCACTGATGAAGAAAGTTGTAATAAGTCTGGATGTGAGTTCGATTCTGTATGCTGGTCTATTGTCTGCTATCACATATCTAGAATCCTCCAGAGCATGGACAGACATTGCTGAACCATTTTATATTGTGTTGTAGCATTCAACAAGGTAAAACCAGTATGCGAAATAAGAATTAACAGCTGCTAACGAACATATAACAATCTGACAATAAGGCATTCAATAACATCCAAGACAAGAAAGTCATATGCATAACATCTATAGTATTGTCAGTGAACTTATTGAGCATTGTGTGACATGTTCACGCAACGCGTCGGCATGAGAGGCACTATCTCTCTCACGAACTGTATATAGTCATCTCGCTTACTAGTGGGCTTTTGGACATCGGTTAACAACTCTGTTCTTAGCTCACATTGGCATTCAACTAGATTGATGTTCAACATGTTCTCTTGTGTTTGATCTACTTATATAGATAGAGAGAAAAGGTTTAATCCGATCAGAGACTACAAGAACGGCTGATTAAGCACGTCCTAACGGTATCCAGATTGTCCATGGAGGGTGACGTTACTCTCGACCAACTGACTCGTCCCCATCCAACTTGAAACACAAGTGGACCACATGAGTGACATGGCTCAAACTGAGGAAATCCCACTGCCACCATGAGACTTACGTCCTCCATCTAGCTAGGCTGACATCCTATCAGACACTTACAAGCACAGACTTGTAAAGCTAACATAAATGATCGACTGAGGCTCAACTTGAGGAAATCTTACTGCCACCATAAGATCGCACCCTCACCAGATAGACAACTAGTAGACAATGACAAGTCAATGAGCATAAAATGACTACTTTGTTTCACTATAGCAAATGCACAACCACATACGACTCCGACTCAGATCTAGACTCCCGTGACAAGGCAACATGCAAGCCCACACACACTCATGCAAACCAACACGAATGACAAAGCGTCAAATACATGACCAAGGCCTGCCCATAAGTGGTATCCTGCCATACCAACACCTGTGCCACCTGTAGATCCGTTGCTACACCACTGGTCACCAAATTAGGTCTTCAACCGTGGCCTGCACCTGTAACCAAGATGCCCTCACGTCCGAGCATATCCAACTGTCCAATAAGTCTTGAAAGCTGATCCCCATCCATTCCCTATGCTCCAAGCACAAGACTATACCAAATGACTCAATGAATGAATGTACGCAAAATTCACCATAGGCTATACCTGAGTAGCTGGCCCATCTCCCAGAGATACTGATGTTGATTTGCCTCTCGTACATCCCATGCAGGCTCAACTTCCCATGCTTGACGTTGCCAACTCTTATTTGACCAGTGTATAGGCCTCTCACCAAGGAGTCTATCTCACCACAACATCCATCATAGCGTCCAAGCCAAAGCAAATGCAAACTAGATCCACTATGTGATGAATAACTCACCCACAATCCATAGCATATCAGGTAGGATAGCTCCAGAACCATGTACCATGTACCAACTGATCACCAAGTATCCATTACCCATTGATAGCTCCCCAAGATTCTGTCCATTTGTAGTGCAACTAGACTCCCACTAGATCTAACCAAAAGCTGCATCCTGCTTACCAAAAGACGATGGATAGAAATAACATGTGACACCAACCTGGAGATAATTGTCCATATAACCATGCAGCTCACCTGATCACTGACCAAAGTATCAACTGTCACTCCCTGAGCAACCATCTCCATCCTCGCTGGCTCACAACCATGGGCATGCTGGATCCACATCACCCTATAATGCATTCCATGCCCTCAGGATATGTACCACTTCCAGGTACACTCCATGCCACCTACCTCCAAGTAGGCATGACCCATCCCTAGGTCACTATATGATGCACCAGCTGAAGATCATCATCCATACATCAAATGACATATCATACTTGAGCAACTGCAGCATCTTCCTGGGGGCCACCCCAATGGACTCGTCATCCCCTGTCTCCGATCCTGGTCACCATCCTACTAGACAAGCTGAACTCCAAAGCATCACCTGTTCCACCTGGCTCCTAGCATCTGCTCGCTCTCCTTGGCTACGTGCCACTAGTTGAAAATCCAATAGAATCTACTGCAGTATGCAAATCACATCACATAATCACCATAGCCACTCCTCACAAGCTCTCAAAGATGGCACAACAAAAGTTAATAGATTACAAAGAAACATTGTACATATAGAGTATTCACAAACTGCATGAAAAGGAGGTGTCCTAAAATTGGCCTACCACCTGTCAAACTAAGGTCGGGGCCCAATATGGCCAAATTCGACCAACAAACTTGGGACATGCCCCCAGGTATAACAAATATTGTAAATAACTCTGTACAGGCTAATTTTTCCTATGTGTGGCTACTCGGCTAACCCAAGTAGCCGGCTACGGGATTAGTGCCCGATCAATATATCCTAACGGGTCACGTCTCGAACACAACTGAATACATCAAATCAAATAAACTGTTTAGTAATTTTACATCATCACATTTAGAGCTTATACTAATGAATCAGATCAAAACTGATTTCTAACTCTCTCCCTTAAGCTCAAATATGATAAGATTAAAAAACAATAAATTGTAACAACGTCTGGAGTGTCCAAAAGATGTTATGCTTGTCATGCTACTCTGTACTTGACTCACACTCAAGCACACCAACAAACCACTAGGTTTGTCTCACAAAGTATCATGTAAACACAATGCTCATATAGAGAGTCTAGCCTGTACTCTCGACCAACTGACTCGTCCCCAATCTGACTTGAGCACAAGTGGACCACATGAGCAACATGGCTCAAACTGAGGAAATCCCACTACCACCATGAGACTTACATCCTCCATTTAGCTAGGCTGACATCCTATCAGACACTTACAAGCACAAACCTATAAAGCTGACATAAATGAGCGGCTGAGACTCAACCTGAGAAAATCTTACTGCCACCATAAGATTGTTCCCTCAATAGATAGACAACTAGTAGACAATGACAAGTCAATGAGCATAAAATGACGACTTTGTTTCACTATAGCAAATGCACAACCACATACGACTCCGACTCAGATCTAGACTCCCTTGACAAGGCAACATGCAAGCCCACACACACTTATGCAAACCAACACGAATGATAAAGCGTCAAATACATGACCAAGGCCTGCCCATAAGTGGCATCTTGTCATACCAACATTCGTGCCACCTGTAGATCCGCTGCTACACCACTGGTCACCAAATCAGGTCTTCAATCGTGGCCTGCACATGTAACCAAGATGCCCTCACGTCCAAATCAGGTCTTCAACCATGGCCTACACCTGTAACCAAGATTCCCTCACGTCCAAGCATATCCAACTGTCCAATAAGTCCTGAAAGCTGATCCCCATCCATTCCCCATGCTCCAAGCACAAGAGTCTATCAAGGACTCAATGAATGAATGTACGCAAAATTCACCATAGGCTATACCTTAGTAGCTCGCCCATCTCCCAGAGATACTGACGATGATTTGCCTCTCCTACATCCCATGCAGGCTCAACTTCCCATGCTTGACGTTGCCAACTTTGATTTGACCAGTGTATAGGCCTCCCACCAAGGAGCCTATCTCACCACAACATCCATCACAGCGTCCAAGCCAAAGCAAATACAAACTAGATCCACTATCGTGATGAATAACTCACCCAGATCCATAACATATCAGGTAGGATAGCTCCAGAACCCCGTACCCTGTACCATCTGATCACCAAGTATCCATTATCCGTTGATAGCTCCCCAAGAATCTGTCCACCTATAGTGCAACTAGATTCCAACTAGATCTAACCAAAAGTTGTATCCTGCTTACCAAAAGATGATCGATAGAAACAACATGTGATGCCAACCTAAAGATCAGTGTGCATATAACCATGCAACTCACCTGATCACTCGCCAAAGTATTAGCTGCCACTCCCTAAGCAACCATCTCCATCCCTACTGGCTCACAACCATGGGCATGCTGGATCCACATCACCCCGTAATGCACTCCATGCCCTCAGGATATGTACCACCCTAGGTACACTCCATCCCACCTACTTCCAAGTAGGCTTGACCCGTCCCTAGGTCATCACATGATGCACCAGCTGAAGAACATCGTCCATACATCAAATGACATATGATATCTGAGCAACTGTAGCATCTCCTTGAGTGCCACCCCAATGGACTCGTCATCCACATACTATGCTCACCTGATGTCTCCGATCCTGGTCACCATCCTGCTAGACAAGCCGAACTTCAAAGCATCACCTGCTCCACCTGGCTCCTAGCATCTGCTCGCTCTCCCTGGCTATGTGCCACCCGACACCATGCCAACGCAAGCCTGTCCCTGAGTCGCCGCTCATGGGATCTCAAGACTATTGTCTCCCTGATCGTACTGAGGTATATGGCTTTGAGTGACTCCCTCTTGGCTTATCCATGATCTCACCACCTGAGAATCTGCACCATGGAAATTTCAACACCTGTGCCAAGCCTAGACTCCTGCAAATACAGCCAACTACATGAAAACTATAGGTAGCTTATCCACGCCCGTGATGGTAGATGTCTCCCCATCGATGCCAATGTCCAATGACTGGCCCCCCCCCTACTTTAATGCCAATCTGTACTCCCAAATGAGCACACCATGAGTCCTCACCATCAATGTCCCCTACAGTAGATCGCTAGCAAAACACCCATCATAGTGTTTGCCCTTCGATGACACCCGTGCGATCTCCATCAGCTCTCCAACCTAGAGTTGGCTCTCAAATCATTTGTGTTTGCAGTGTTCTGATTCCATCATGAATCCCACCTGTAAGTCCTGTCCATACCAATGACTCAAGTCCAATATGAAATAGCTGCCCCACGATGATCATCCCATGTCACCCTACAGTGCTGAGACATCAAGTTGATACAATTTCCACTTAAAAAATAAGACAAGAGAGTTTATGATTCTTATTGTCACCATCTTTGCTACAGAAGCAAAGGTTTCTTCATAGTTAAGGCCATATGTTTGTGCAAAGCCTTTAGCACATAATCTTGCCTTGTACTTGTTGATGGAGCCATCATGATTGTACTTGATCTTGAACACCCACTTGCATCCAATGATATGCACGTTGTGTTGGATCCACTAGCTCCCATGTGTGGTTGGTGATCAAGGCATCATATTCAATCTTCATGGCCTCATACCACTCCTTGGTATTGAGGGCTTCTTGGACATCTTTGGGCTCCTCATGAGAAACAAAATAAGCATAAGTGGAATCAAGATCCACTTGTTTTCCTTTGTCATCATAAGTGAGCCTCTTAGGCTCGGATCTCTCCCTCATGGATATTCTAGGAGTGAAAATCCGAGGATTTCCATCTTCAAATCTCGACTCCTCCATATGTTGATTGTCTTCAATAACAAAAGGTGATAGATTTTGAGGTTGCTTGATCTCGGCCCCTCCAAGATTGGACTTTTCTTCTTCATGAAAAACTACATCTCTATTATCAATTACTTTAGAACTAGAGAGCATGTAGATTCGATAGGCTTTCTTGTTGGATGAATATCCAACCATTACTCCTTTGCTTGCACAAGGATCATCCTTCTTTCTCGTTTCCAAGGGAATATGGACAAAGCATATGCATCCAAATACTCTAAGGTGATCAACCTTAGGTTTCTTCAAATAAAGTGCTTCATATGGTGACTTTCCTCCAAGTGCAACATGAGGGAGTCGATTGCAAAGATAGTTTGAACAATTGATGGCCTCACCCCAAAAGTCTTTTGGCAAGGATGCCTCAATTCTAATGGTTTTGGCACATTCACACAAGATTCTATTCTTTCTTTCAGCCACCCCATTTTGAGATGGTGTATATGCACAAGAAAACTCCCTTTTAAGCTCACAATAATCATGAAATTTATTGGAAGTGTACTCACCACCTCCATCACTTCTAAGAATCTTGATTTTGTATGAAAATTGTTTTTCAACTAGAGCTTTGAACTTTAGGAAATAGTCAAACACATAGACTTTGAAGCTAGAAGATATAACCAAGTAAATCTTGTGAATCATCAATGAAAGTTACAAAGCAAGTAGCACCACCCTTGCCTTTGAAGATGAGAAGTGCACATCCGAGTGTATGAGCTCTAATGGATGTGCAGTCTTGATAGATGACTTTGAAAACGGCTGCTTATGAGACTTAGATATGGCACAAGCCTCACATGGCTTGAAATTCTTGGAGATAAGATTAGGCAAGCCAATAGCTTTAGCTTTCTTGACCATGGACACCATAGAACCATAGTTAGGATGCCCCAACCTTCTATGCCATAGTTCCTCCAAAGACATATGAGAAGCAAAAGCACCATCACAAGAGTTAGCATACTCTTTGGGATCAAGCTTGTAGATTCCACCATATCTAGACCCAAATGCAAGGATCTCATCATGCTTCTTGATTGTACATGTATCAACATTGGAATTTACATCTAGTCCACTATCAAACAATTGCCCAACACTAATAAGATTTTTGTTTAACTTAGGAACAAAAAGTACTTTAAACAAAGAAAGAACTTTTGATGATGAAAGCTTTATGGGAATAGTCCCTATGCCTTCAATAGCACACTCATGATCATTTGCTGTGTAGATGGACTTCTTGGCTCCTTCATAAGGTGACATGGATGAAAAAGCATGCTTGGAGCTACACATATGCGAGGAAGCTCCACTGTCGATATACCACGAACCATCCTTCTTGAAAGGTGATGAAGAAAAACTCGAGACCATAAGAGATCCCTCTCCATCACTCGCATGAGCATCTTCCTTCTCTTCATTAGAAATGTTGGCTTGCTTGAATTGACTCTTCTTTTTGAAGCAATTGGTGGCATAATGCCCCTTCTTGCCACAAAAGAAACACTTGATGTTTTTCTTCTTCTTCTTGGATGTGAAAGCTTGAGAGGACTCATCCTCTTCTTCTTTCTCCTTGGAAATAAGATTGTTCTTGTTTGAAGAGGGTTGGTGTTGATTCTTACTTCTTGTCTCGTGCTTGTCTTTGGTAAAGAGAGCTTTACCATCAATGTTGAGAGACAGTCTCTCCATTTTCAAGAGTTTATACTCTTGTCTTGATTCTTCAGAAATGAGCACACTTTGGAGTGCTTCCAAACTTGGTAGCTCCTCCTTAATGGCATAACTCTGAACAAGGTTGTTATATTCCTCCTTTAACCCATTAAGTATGACTTGAACAAGTTCATTTTGGTTGATGGAGTCTCCTATGCATGACAATTTTCTATGGAGGTCTTTAACTCTCATTACATAAGCCGAAGCACATTCATCACTTCTCTGTACACTTTGAAAAATTTGGTTTCTTAGTGTTAGAAGTCTAGAAGTATTCTTTGCCTCATAGATGGACTTGAGAGTATCCCAAGCATCTTTGGCATTAGTACAAGCACCAATTTCTCTTAAGATGTCATTTGAGACATTCATCTTAATATAATGTAGAGCCATCCTAGCTCTCTTTTTGTACTTTGGAATTTCTTGAGGAATTTGTGGTTCTTCTTCAATACCAAGTACAATATCTATCACATCTAGTAGTATTAAGACAAATTCCATCCTAACCTTCCAAATTGAGTAATTGGAGGTTGACAATCTTTCACTTGCTTCTAATAGAAAGACACCCATTGAAGTCATAAAGAATCATGGAAATAAAAAAAGATGGATGAAAAAATTGCATATCTTCTCACTATAGGAACCAATCAAGGGCAAAAAACCAAATCCTATGTAAGACAAAGCAAAAAACTGTGAGATAGATCTCACTAGCTTGACAATTTCTCTAAAACAAGATTTGAATCATAAAAAAAGATGAAGTATGGCAAAAGTTATGGTTCTCTGAATTTCACACGTGTGAAATACTCCAAAAATGTCAAATTGACTCAAATACAATCTATTTGTATGAAACAATTTGCCTAGAACTTATAAATTTTGTCTAAATCACATATAGATGAGATTGGTCAACTTCTGGATGATTTGCGATTTGCCACAGGTCTAGGCGTCCTACCTATGACTCTTCAAAAGCTTATAACTTTTGATTGGCTTATCCAACTGTCATGATTCAAATTGCATCCGATTCTACACATTTCTACCTTTTTAGTGGGCTAATTTGCATGAAATTTGGATCTGAGGTGAGAGAGAACCACCAAACTGAAAATGGGCGGATTTCACACGTGTCTACACCTGAAATTCTGTACGGTACCTGATCTGGGCCATTCAAAGTGGTTCAAAGCTCTAAATCACCAGAAAACTACAAACTAGCTAGAAAGTAGAATCTAGACAATTCCTAGCTTGAAATCTGATCAAATTTGCGAACTTTTTGATTAGATTTGCTTGTAAATCTTAGGTAGGCTCTGATACCATGTTGAATTCACACATGTGGGACGCCCTAAACATGTACTTTTGATCTCCTAAGCCCAATAATACCATAAAGATCAGACTAGCATTGATTGACAATAGGAAAGTTGATCATACAAGAAATATTATTGTGTTACAAACAAGATCTGTCAACAAAACATGAAACTAAGTGCAATAAATGCATCAACTCGGCTAGAGAGAGAAAATGAAAGTACAAAACTTGAGTAGAGAGAGAGGGCACAAAGAGCTTAGTCTCCAAAAAGAGCTCAATTCATCTTTGGCATTTTTAGGACCCCTACTTTCAACATTAGATAGATTTTTTCAATATTTCAATAGAATGGAGATAACTCCTTCTATAGCCCGCGGCCAGTCACGGCCCTTGACCAGATCCTTTATTGTGCTAGGGCGCCCATCTGCAGCTCTTGACAGAATAAAAAACGGTTTTCATTTGTGAAATATCCACGTTTTTGTGCAGTAAAACCCTAGCTATCCTATTTTTTCATAGATGAGAGAAGGATTAATTGCTCTATGATTGCTCCATGGCTGACCTTGCCCTTCTAGCAATCACTTGGCCTTTCCCATACAATGTTGGGTAGCAATTTACAGTGCCCAGTTCTGTTGATTATGGAGAAAGATCCACAACTTTACGTTTTTCCCAAAAACGAAGCCACTACGACTAGTTCCCTGAACTGCCGCTTTTTCCTCCCACTATAAATAAATTGCAAAATCCACTCAAACCTGAGTTTCCACTACCCTGCTCCACCTTTCAATCTACTTCACTCAGTAATTGACGGGTTACCGAAGAAGTTCTGGCCAATTTTCTGTCATAGCCACATCCAACCATTTTTGAGCAATTTTTCCGTGAATTCTTCCCGGAATCCACCTACGACGATCGTTCTAATCTTCCCTGAAGCTCCGATCAAAGGAACTTTGTCGTCTCTTGCCATCCGGACTACCGATGCCCCCCCCGTATGGAGTCCTCTCTCCTGAGACGCTTTGAGTGCTATTTTTCTTGGTGAAAGATGCTATCCCATAGCTCCACCGGATCGTGCATACCTGCATCACCCTGACGCTCTGATACCAAGTTGAAATTCTGATAGAATCTAGTGCAGTATGCAGATTACATTACATAATCACCATAGCCACTCCTCACAAGCTCTCAAAGATGACACAACAAAAGTTAATAGATTACAAAGAAACACTGTACATATAGAGTATTCACAAACTGCATGAAAAGGCAGGAGTCCTAAAATTGGCCTACCACCTGTCAAACTAAGGTCAGGGCCCAATATGGCCAAATGCGACCGACAAACTTGGGACATGCCCCCAAGTATAGCAAGTACTGTAAATAACTCTGTACAGACTAATTTTCCTGTGTGTGGCTACTCAGCTAACCCAAGTAGCCGGCTATGGGATTAGTGCCTGTTCAATATATCCTAACGGGTCACGTCCCGAATACAACTGAATATAGCAAATCAAATAAACTGTACAATAATTACATCATCACATTTAGAGCTTATACTAATGAATCAGATCAAAACAGATTTTTAACTTCACCCGACACCATGCCAACGCAAGCCTGTCTCTGAGTCGCCGCTCATGGGATCTCGAGACTATTGTCTCCCTGATCGTATTGAGGTATATGGCTCTGAATGACTTCATCTAGGCTTATCCATGATCTCACCACCTGAGAATCTGAACCATGGAAATTCCAACACCTGTGCCAAGTCTAGACTCCTGCAAATACAACCAACTGCATGAAAGCTATAGGTAGCTTATCCACGCCCGTGATGGTAGATGTCTCCCCATCGATGCCAATGTCCAATGACTGGCCCCCTACTGTAATGCCAATCTGTACTCCCAAATGAGCACACCATGAAGTCCTCACCATCAATGTCCCCTCCAGTAGATCGCTAGCAAAATACTCACCATAGTGTTTGCCCTCCGCTCACACCCCGTGCGATCTCCATCAACTCTCCAACCTAGAGCTGGCTCTCAAAGCTTCACGCTTTGCCCATTTGCGTTTGCAGCTTCCTGATTCCATCATGAATCCCACCTGTAAGTCCTGTCCATGCCAATGACTCAAGTCCAATATGAAATAGTTGTCCCCTGATGATCATCCCATGTCATTTTGCAGTGCTATCCCTACCAGGTATTCCAATGCCATCCCTGATCACAAAGATTCAGAGCATCTACCCTGTAGTGCCCACATGTATTCCTGTTGGATTCAATTTTCTCCTTCATCCAATTCTTTAATCTAGATCCATTCTCTACAAACAGGCAATCCAAATTGTTGAAGGCCGAGTCCCTACTCTGCATAACCTCGTAGCAGAGCAATGACCGAAATAGACGAAATATCGCATGTAGTCAAACTATCGAGACTATTCGTAAAGACCTCTATTATATTCTTTTATGATGCATCTATGCATGCCGAATGCACAGAAGTATCTATGGCCTGAAGCAATCCACACGACAATGGTACAAGAAAAAAGACCATGCCCTGAGATCCTTGGGATTCCAGCCACTAATGGCTGATTCCAATGTTTATATAAGGATCACATACGGGGAGATCATCATTGTTGTCATGTATGTGGACAACACCCTGATACTATGCAGAAGCGAAGAGCTGATTGCAGGAGTGAAGAGCGATAACTCAAAACATTTCGGGATAACAGACCTAGGAGAAGCCAGATGTTATCTGGGCTTGCAAATCGACCGCAACTATGACGAAAGAACGTTATACCTTCATTAGTCAAGGTACATCGTGAGGCTTCGTCCATGAGACAAATGATTTTGAGCCTCCCAATTACGCCGTCATTATGATTGTAACTGCTATTTTGTTGTGCTTCAGTGTAATATAGCAGCAACACACTTTTCTATCTGTAATAACGTAGATAAATGCTCGTTGTGATTTGAATGCACTTCATTGCTGTTTGATCACACTTGTTCACTCACTCTGATAAGAACATAGATGTCTACGACTCCTCAATTTCTGATCAGACGATGGCTGTCTTTGATGTCTGAGGAACTTGTGTTTTCATACTTCTCTTTCAATCTATTTCAAAACTAAACTTCTGACTAAATCCATTTTTCAGTAATACCACACACAAACCATTTCTAATCTCTTCGGTGGACTGTACTCATTTTGGTTTTTGTGAGTATGAATTAATTTATAAGATCCTGTTGAGCAACATAATATTTAAGCTGTGATATACTTAACATAAATACTCTTCTAGACTATTTTTGCATGTAGCAGGCCATCGTAATGGGAGAGCTGTTTCACAAATATTCCTGCTCTCTTCTCCATTCGCGTTCTCCATACTCCAACGCCCCCATCAATGTTGAGTGACAATTGTAGCAAGCAATCTTTAGGGTTCCTAGTTGTTTAGTTAAAAGTAGTGTTGATGATTCTGTGATTTCAGTAGGAGTAGAATAAGTTTAATTCCATGTTCTTTGAGTAGACTAGATTAGGAATAATCTGCAATCTGTAAAACTAAAAAAAGAACTAAAGCAGTTTGTAGAGTATTAGGAAATCGAGTTCTTGACAGGTCCTAAATCCAAGTTGAGCATCCATTGTCAATTAAGGATCAAAATTAGGCCATAGGTGGGTACAACATCACTATACTGCCATTGTTTTGTAGAGAGCTGACTAGAATCCATAGCAGAGTTGTTTGTCAAATCCAATTCTGTTTCGAACAGTAGCTGGTTGAATAGTCTTCGAATATCCGAGACTCAACTAACTGAATAGCAGCAATTGAAGATAATATAACCTTGGTGCTAGTTGTTTAGCATAACTTGTAGCTGAGAAGTAGGGTCGCTGCTAGCTGAGAGATTTCGTAGCAAACCATAGAGAATCGATGCTAGTAGAGGTAGATAACACATGTCATCAACCAATGACCACACCTTTAAATATCAAAACTCCTACTATTCCATTTAACGGTCACCCTCAAATGCTCTAGTAAGAATGTAGCACCCTAACTATTTCTCACAACAAGAGTGTGACATGTGTAGAAAGAATTATTACAAAAGTTATTGGAAACATTGTAAGTATGATACCTATGAAATCTCATTCCTAAAAGAATTGCCAAAAAGAGACTAGCTTATTGGTATTAAACTATTAATATCTCATACACTAGAAAAGATTATTTCTCACAATAAGAGTGTGACACTTGTAGAAAGAATCATTACAAAAGTCACTGGAAACATTGTAAATATGATACCTATGAAATCTCATTCCTAAGATAATTACCAAAGAGAGACTAACCTATCAATGTTAAACTATCAATATCTCATACACTATAGTAGTTGCTCAATACTTTTCATGTCAATTTAGCATGTCAAAGACATCACATAGTTGATATCTAATTAAATAGTATGACAACCATCCTCTTCTTGGTTAGCATGAAGATCCACCGTACACCTATAAAGAGTAGAACACTCAAAAATAGAAGCCACCGCATCAAAGTTAGTAGAAAATACACTTTACTCCCCCTAGGTGCACTCCTTATATCGTGTAATCATTCAAACTCATCAACATTTACAAGATCAACAACCTTAAGACTTGACTCTTGAAATCTTCTAGTGGTGCCTTATAACTATCACAACTACATCATGGAGGAGCTCTAGAGATCCCCTCATGAGTAAACTCCTCACCAAGGTTGAAATGTCTATAAGCAATAACACTCTTCTTTTCTAAAAAAAACACACCTATACCCCTTGTGAGGATCAATTTGAATCCAAATCTACTAAAGATCTTTGGTTACAAAACAAGCCACTCCATCAATCTTGCCAGTGTAGAAAAATCAGCATCTACACACGAAATAGAATGCAAACTCTAATAGAACTTGATAAAACATGAATCAAAACATAAAGTAATGTTTTATTTCCATACATTTACAACAAGCTACTGTATTTCACATGTGTGAACTTGAAAAAAACAAATATAGATCATTCTTCACATAGAATTGCAAGATATCACAAGTATAGTGCACCAATGAATAGTAGAACCCAAGAGAACTATGTATAAGCATGAAATGAGATAGATAAGAGAGAAGATATGCTTCCCCATGAGTTACATCCTTTTATAACAGGTCCAAACCCTATTTGGCCACTTGGGTTTCCCTCCAGAATGTAAACCCTATTTTTGGGTCTAGATTCAATGTACCCAACATTTAAATTTGGATCTACTCAAACTCGACTTCTACATTTCCCAAACTCTCAAAAAGTGTTTATGCAAATGAAATTTAGACTAACTTTGAGAAGTCAAACTCTAAGTCTAATATAAACTTGGCCTCAATTTGCCAAATGTAGAAATGTAGCAAATATGATTAAAGTAGTTGAATTTCTCACATCCCTCTTCAACTAGTTTTAGCTTAACCATAGAACTTTGATCCAACTCTAGAATGATCTCCATCCTATAATGTTCTAAAATAGCTTTCACAAGTGATATAGAGAATAGTGTCCACTTGGGATGCTTCACTATTTCTTACATCAATTTTACATGTCAAGAAGTAACTAGTACATGAAGAATCAAATAGAATGTAAATGGAATGATTCCACCATGCTTCCAACTCTGAACTCTCTTGAAAAATACAACAAACAAACAAAAAATGTGAGTGATCAACATTTGCTTGCATGTCTCCTCCTCCTTTGTCCTTTGTTGCCATGAAACTCCATGAATGAGCCTCCATCTCCATCTTGCCATAAGATGCCATCATCACTTAATTACTTGATCAGGAATGAGTGACATAATGAACCTCCAATAGCTTCATTTCCATCAACAAAACCAGGCAAGAATGCAACATCAAAATGATGCTCACCAATGTAGCTAGTTTTACCATATCTTGACAATTTGCACACATCCACATCAAATTGCTCAAACATGAGATAGAACAAGTAAAGCAAACTTGAACAACACTTCCTTGCCATTCCTTTGACCTTACTTGAGTATTCAATAACTTGCAATAATAGATCAATAACATCTTTGCCAATTGACTCTTCTTTGATGCTCTTGACTAGCTCCAAATTGTCAGCTTCCCTTTTGTTTGTTGAAGCCCTTTGAGATCAACCTCTTGATCTTCAACTTGACCATCAAAGTCATTGAGCAAAATTTGTTTTCTAGATCCATTACTTGCTGTAAAAACATAAAAACATCCAATAGCTTTCTTGTCCTTAGGTAACTCCACCAATCTCCATGTTCCATTCTTCATAAGAGCTTGATACTCAAGATCCATTGCTTGGATCCACTCCTCTTCTTTCCTTGCTTCATCTACACATGTAGGTTCATCAAAAGAGGTTAGGAAAGCAACATAATTTCCAAAAACTACTTGCTTACTCTTTTCATCATACGTGAGCCTCAAAGGCATTTGTCTTTCCCTTGATGTTCTCCTTGGCTTTTGACTTGATGAAGGTCCATCATCATCACCATCTAAAGTAGGATACTTTACATTAACATCAAGAATGTTAGATCCATCCACATCATTATCAATAGTACTTAAAGACACTTTTGGAATGTTCCCCTCGTCAAAAATGACATCTCTACCAACAATCACTTTGTTAGTAGAAGGAATGTAAACCTTGTAGGCTTTACTCACCTCACTATATCCAACAAAAATACCTTTTTTTGAAGATGGATTCTCCTTGGTCCTATCATCAAGAGTAATGTTGACATCGCATGTGCATCCAAAAGTTCTTAGAAAGTTGACACTCGGCCTCCTCTTGCCATAGCATCTCAAAAGGTGTCTTTCCATCCAAAATAGCACTCGACCACCTATTGCACAAGAAATTGGCATGCAACAAAGCTTGATCCCAAAATGGTTTATCAAGATTAGCACTTAACCTTGTGGCTTTAGCACTTTCACATAAAGTCCTATTCTTCCTTTCAGCCACTCCATTTTGTTGTGGGGTCCTGGTGGGTGTTGTATACTCCCCCTCTTGATCCCATGCTCATCACAAAAGGCCTCAAACTTGGTAGATATATACTCATCACCATTGTCAAATTGATTCTCCCTTGCATTCTTGAACTTAACAGAGACATCATACACTTCATCTTTTGTTACGACCATATTCAGCTAAGGACATAGAATAGTCCTAATATGGTAGACCGGCCCTCCAGTGTTCGAGATTATTGGTCATGCCTAGATTTTATTCCACATCGAGGCCTGTTGGTGACTAATGACTTTGAGATGACTCATACACTTTAATTGAGACATATGGAGTAGTGTATGTACGTGTGACTGATATAGACAAGACATATGCATGAAGAGCTGTGATCTATTTATAGTTGACCTGCATCGGAATTGCATGTGCTCATGCACAGGATCCTACTCTATATATCGGCTGAAGTCTCCTAGCAAGTGAATCGGATGATGCATGCATGTGGAGGAGCGATGGAGATAGCAGTCAGTTTGAAATTGAAAGTCGTTGAATCGAAATAGGAATCATAAAAAATGTCAAAGATTTGTGAAGCTGACATGACCTCTTGTGAGAATTATAAAATAAGAGAAGAAAGAGACAACCAACGTATTTATAGAAAAATTTAGGACAATTGTCGGATGCAAATCATCTCGAAAACTGGCAGACGGAATTCAAGATCCAAAAATGACAAGGGCTCAAAAAATGAAAGCAACTCGAAAAAATAATGTATCAAAAAAATGTATAACGGATCGAAAAATTAATGAATCGAAAAATAATGAATCGAAAAAAGGATGGATCAAAAAATTATAAAGTATTGAATTTTTTTTATTGACTTGAAATTTTTTTCAATGATTCAAAAACATGAAAAGTATTAAAACTTTTTAAAAAAGCGAAAAAATCTCGGATTTTTCGAGTCGTTACAAACTTGAAAAAATCTGAAAAATTGGTGATGACTTGAAAACATCTCGGATTTGTTGAGTCTTTTTTTTTTTGTGGGGTTTTTTTTTTTTTTTTTAAGAAAATCTTTAGTATCAAAAATTTTTGAAGTATGGAAAAATCAATAAGGGATCAAAAAATAGCAAGCACCGAAAAATATTTTTTGAGACTGTGGTTAAAAAAATTGAGTCGTCACATATTTATGTATTTTCCGAAAGTAAGTATCAAACCAATGGTTTTCGAAAAATGTGGTTAGAAATATACATGGAAAAAACACATGGGCAAAAATAACTCTAATATTTATACATAGAAGATGGATCAGCTGTGAAAAAGAAAAAATAGGAAACAAAAAAAAAAAACCCGGAAGTCCTTTTCAAAGAGGATCTATGGTAAAGGTGTTTTCATAGTATCGCCGTAGGTGGCTACCATTGACTAAGGTGTCAAGGGGTATGCCTTCTAGCATCTCTAATTGTATGACACCATTTGTAAAAATTTTATGGACAACGTATGGACGTTGAATGGGCTTTGAAAGATGTGTAAAGTAAAACTTTAACACCATCGTGAATATCCTTAGTCTGGACATGACGATTATGCCAAGCCTTCTGTCGCTGTTTGTGAACTAACTGTGCATGGTAGGATATAAATCGTGTTTCACATAGTTTCGTCAACGTGATAAGTCGATTCTAAACTTGGTGTTGATAAGCATTATTGTCACACAAGTCCTTCTCATAAGCTAAAGTGACACGTAAGGACGAAATTAAAAATTATACTGGCATATCAGCCTCTTGGCCATATACCAACTCAAATGGTGATTTCTAATCCGTGGCCCATATAGCAGAGAATAACTTCTTAGTCTGATCGACTGGTTTCTACTATTTTGGTTAAGATTATACAAATCGTTTTATTCGTAGACTCAGCTAGTCCATTGCATCTAGGATAGTACGGGGTGCTGTTTCGGTGTATAACGAAGTAACGAGTCAGTAAACTGTTGATTACTTTTTAAGAAAGTGAGAACCTTGATCACTGACAAACTCTATTGGACAACCAAATCTAGTGATAATGTTTTCATAGAGGAAGTGTGCTACAGACTTTGCCTCTGCTTTTTTGTGTTGCTCTAGCCTCTATCCACTTTGTTGCATAATCAGTGGCAATCAATATATATCGTGATTGTGTGCCACGGGCTGCTGGGCTAATAGGTCCAACAAAATCAATACCCCATTTGTAAAATGCTTTGCTTTCAAGTATTGGAGTAAGGAGATTGTGATTAGCTTTTTTGGTATTCTTTGCGCGTTGGCAAACGTCGCAAACTTTTATATAAGTGTAAGTGTCTTTGAAAAGGGTTGGCCACCAAAATCCAGCCAAAAGAATTGCCCTAGTAGTAGCATCAGAGGAGAAATGGAGCCTCCCCCAATACCTTCGTGTGTCAAGGCAATAATCTATCGAACTTCAAATTCGTGGGCACAATGACGTGTAATACCATCAACACTTAATTTATATAATTGTCCCACAATAAGATGGTATGACAAGGATTTCATGATAAGTTTTATTTTTGCGGTTTGGTCAACTGAGGATCCATCTCCCCAGTGGTTAGATATCTAGTGATATCATCTGCCCAACCATAATGGAGTCACATCTATATAAAATAGACGCGCATCTGGTAACTCATCATTTATTGGCTCATCAGGTGCTTCAGCATTGGATAACCGTGAAAGATGATCAGACAAAAAATGTTGTGATCTTTTTCAAATAACAACTCGAAAGTGAATTCTAAAATAATCAACATCCATCGTGCAATTCGTCCTATTTTGCATGGTTTATTCAAAAGATAAAAAAGAGCATGATGGTCAGTATAAAAGACAAAAAAGTTGGCCTAGCAAATAATGATGGAATTGTTAAATAGCATAGACCATTGCTAATGCCTCTCTGTCTGTTGTAGAATAATTAACCTCAGTTGGAACCAGCTGACGGCTTCGAAAACAGATTGAGAAATCCTTTCCAAATTTTATGGACTGTGTTAAAACAACGCCAATGGGATACTTTCTTGCGTCCGTATGCACATGGAACTCCTTAGTATAATCAGGCACGCAAAGAATGGGTGCGATACCTAAAGTCTGTTTAAGATCTTTGAAGGCTTTAATTCTGTCTTCTGTACCTTGGATCAGTTACGATTTAATATACTAATAGTGCTTTATCGGCGTAGTGTATTATAAAAATTTGATAATAACCGATGTGGCCCAGAAAGATGTAAATTTTTTTCACTGTGCCAGGTAGGGGCATTTCAAGAATGACTTTGATCTTTTCGGGATTAGTGGCGATACCATTTCGAGAAATAATATGGCCTAGTACCTGTAAGAAATCAGAAAGAACCTCTATTTCTCGTGGTGGTTGCCCCTGCGTAGGTAATTGGGTGGATGACGGAGTAGAAATTCTAGCTTCAGCTCTATTAAACTCATCTCAGAACTCATGGTATTGCCTTTGAGCTTCTACAAGGTCAGAATAAAATTGTGGAATCATGGAAGTATTAGCAGGAGGGTGTGGTTGTGCTGGGTCCTTGTTTTCATCTAAGGCCTGATGTTACGCACATGTGATAACATGCAACAACTCTTCAAATACCCTAAGTGCTGGAACTATCTTTTTGGTTTGGTTAGGGCAATCTTTATAGCGATGCCTTCTGATACAATCAGCACACTCAGTGACAAAGTCATATCGAAGTCGACATTTTCTTTGAAAGTGAGTGCTTTCTCCGTAGACAAAAAATCTATTTTGAAGTGCTGGAATAACCATTGGTCGTATCACACAGTATACAATGCTGCGTTTCGTAAGGGTGGAGTAATGGACACTCATTACCGGTATGTGCGCCATGACATTGCGGGCACCAAGTGTCTTTTCGCCTATGGATAGCATTACCAGAAGACGATTGGCCTGGCAACTGACTCTGAATAGATTTTAAGACTTGCTGGAAGTCTTTATTGATTTTCTCCATCTATTGGTGATGTTGTTGATTCATCAATTCGAACTCGAAAAATTTTGAACAACTCGAAAAATTTAGTTTGAAAAATTCCGAGATACGCGAAAAAAATGGAAAGTCCGAAAATGTCAAAAATTCAAAAAATCCGTCAGATGAAAACGTCAAACAGATTTTTTTGTAGATCGTTGGATGCAATCGTCAGAGAAAGTCTTGTTGTGTAGTTTGTCAGATGGAATCGTCGAACACAAATTTTGAAAACTCGAAAAAAATTCAGAGAACTTGAAAAAATTCGAGAGATTTGAAAATTTTTGAACAACTCAAGAGACTCAAAAACCTCAAAAAAAAATACAAAATATGAAATTTCGGCGGGTGCAATATGAAAATCTCAAAAACTTGAAAAAGAGAAAAGATTGAAAAACTTGTTTGATGGAAAAAAGTTCTAAATCTTAGAAACTTGAAAAAAGTAGGAAGGATGCAACAACTCAAAAAAATAAGAATTCTTTCAAAACTCGAAAAACAGGAAAGGATTTTAAAACTTGTCGAATGAAAAAAAAGATAAAAAATATCCCAAAAACTTGAAAAATAAAAAATACTGATATGAGTAAAGGGAAGCAGATGCAGGTGTCTGAGAAAATTTTGGTTGTTTTTGTGGTGTTGTTATTTTTTTTTTTTCAGTTGTCCGATGCAATCTTCCGATGGGATCATCGAATGGGATTGCCGGACCGAATTTGTTTGTTAGAAGTGGTTGTCGGATGCAGTAGGGATAGAAAGTGAGAAAAATAAACATCGGATGAAATTTTTCTGAGAAAAACTTGAAAATTTCAAAACTCGAAAATCTGAAAAAATGACGGATGCAAATTTTTTTTTTTGTGCAGTTTGGCGGATGCAAATATTGAAAAACTGAAAACAAGTGGAATATCGAGAAAATCGAAATTTTCAAGAAGCGACGGACGGAAAAATCGAGAAGATTGAAAATTTGAAAACTCAAATTTTGAGTGGTGGTCCAAAACAGCGGTGTGGACGGTAGAAACGGTGGAAACTCAAAAAAAAGTGGAGAAACTTGAAAAAATTCAAGTAACTCAAAAGATATGATAATGCGATTTTCGACTGGCGATGTCTAGAAACGCGAGTTAGCGGTGCACCGATGGGTTTCCAGAATGTGTGGGGTCAGTTCGCACAGATTTGAAGAATCAATAGGGACGTTCTGACGCACTCATGATTTGACAAACATGTGTGCTTGGGAAAATGAAGAATGCAGTATAGCAAGCAACACAAACAAAAATGATGCAAAATTGAAAAATGGTCTGGAAAAAACGAGTTCTATGGTTCTGAAAGCAAGAAGATTGTCACCGGCAATGGCGCCAATGTTTGTTGAGGCATCTACTCCATGTTTGCTCAGGAATCTCTACCTCTACTAGCATCGATTCTCCATGGTTTGCTATGGAATCTCTCAGCTAGCAGCGACTCTACTTCTCAGCACAGGTTTTGCTAAACAACTAGCACCAACGTTTGCTTATATTATCTTCAATTGCTACTGTTCAGTTAGCTAAGACTAGGATATTCTAAGAGTATTCAACCAGCTACTGTTCGAAATAGAATCAGATTTGACAAACAACTCTATCGATTCTAGTCTGCTCTCTATAGAACAATGGTAGTATAGTGATGTTGTACCCACCTGTCAGAGGCACAACTATGGCCTGATTTTGATCCTTAATTGACAATGGATGCTCAACTTGGATTTAGGATCTATCAGGAATTCGATTTTGTACTGCTCTACAAACTGCTTCAGTTCTTTCTTTAGTTTTACAGATTGCAGATTATTCCTAACATACTCTACTCAAAGAACAAGGAATTAAACTAATTCTACTCCTATTGAAATCACAGAATCATCAACACAACTTTTAATTAAACAACTGGGAATCCTACAGAGTGCTTGCTACAATTGTCACTCAACATTTGTAACAAAAACTCCTCAGGGAGTCGAAACTAGGAAACATCATAAATCAGTGGAATAGTAGACAATTTCTAAATTCTGCACATCTACCTGATGCTAATCCCAAAGCAATCCTTAAGAGAAGAAAGCATCAACAAGCACATTCATACTTCAGTACCCAAACAAAATGCATGAAGATGGAGCATGGAAGGAAATGCAAGTAGAATAATCTTCAATTAAAAGAGCAACAACATCTCAGTACATAATACATGCTTTGGAACTCATGGAGGAGGCCTCCTTCTATAGGATACATGCCTCAATGTGGGACATGGGCACATCCTAATGGGAGAGGCCAATTATGGGAGGCCTCAATGGAGGACATGCGTGGGGTGCCTCCCTAGCTAGAGTTATCATGAGGAAGGAGAGGGAGAGACCTCATTGATTGTGTAGTAGATGGGGCTACACTTTTAGGGCCTTGGGCTCTGTTGCAGCGCCTGCCAAGGTGTTGAAACCAAGCAAAGCCATTGTGTTCACACATGCACTCATATTGTGAAGGTCTATAGATACCATTGAATGAGTCCACATTATAAAAGTCATGTTTGTGAACACGTGCATTCATACTATACAGGTATATAAATACCATTGATGTGAAATTCAAAAATTATGCAAGGGGACCACCAAGCCACTTTTGTACAAGGGGACCACCAAGCCGCTTTTGTCATGTGCCACACACTTGAATTCATATTATGGAGGTATATGAATACCATTGTTGTCAAATTTGCAAATTATAGAAGGGAACCACCATGCCACTTTTCTTATGTGCCACAATTTTCTTGATGTAAACTTTTGAACTCAATCCTCTTTCAAAAATGCTCACAAAGAGACATGTGCCATATCTTTCCTTTTTTATTAGTACTTTCAATATGTTTCATTGATTCCATTTGTATATATTCTTGTAATGACATATATTGTACTATTGAGAATGATATTACATTCTAACCACCTCTATCTCTATGTTTTTTAATAACCACAATAATTGCATTGTAACGACAAATATTGTACTATTGGAAATGATATTACATTTTAACCGCCTCTACGTGTACAATAATTGTATTATTGAGAATATGGACAAATATAGATATAAGAGATAGCAAACAAAACGACACAACAAATTAACTTGAAAGTCAAAGAGGACCCCACTTTTAAACAAGCCAATGGATTAATCCTACGTACATAAACTTTAAAATGACCACAAGAAGGCCTAAGTGAGGGTGACCTCAAGTAGCGAGATTTGTACTTGTCCTTTAGTAGAATGTTGCAAGATTTATTGTAATAAACCAAGAATGGTAAGGAAAGGATTCTTGGTGTCTTTGTCATTGTAAGAGGCACGAGAGCCAACGCAAGCTCTCATCTCTAAACATATTAGTTGCAATTTTGGAAAACTTCTTGTATGTCCAAACTCCTAAATTATCGCATCTTAATTCCTCAATTTGCTCAAAATCTTTCTATGACTTTAATACCCTCCACAACCATTCCATTCCCTTATAGGGGCCTTAAACTCCCTTCCCACACACTCCTCATAACGCAAGGTTTAATATAGAACTAGCAAAAGTGTACTTCTATACTTTGACATGCCCGCACAAAGCTACTAACCACTTCCATTTATCATGGCATTCAACACATTCAATCATAATTGAAATAAACTTGTTATAACCATTTACATCATCCATTTATAAGAAAAGAGAAGGAAGCCAAAAAGGCTTCTTCAAACAAAGACGCAAGCTTGCTCCTCTGACTTAGCCCAACCTACATACAATGGAAGTGCGCATCTAAACATTCTGATAAAGTTTTATCTTTCACTTTGCCCCTTGGCCATCACTAAATTGCTACCCTATTCTAGGATTTGAACTCATTTCAAAAGCTTTTGTGTTGTTATAAAAGGTTCTATTTGTTCTTAGAAACACTTTGTTCATGAATCATGATCAGCCTTGACCACATTTGATAAGTGAATTTGAAGTTGCTTAGCCTTCCAAAACTAGCCAATAGAATCGCCTAACTTCTAAACTAAGTAAATGAATGTTATCTGGTGGGCAAATTTTGGCCCCTTCCTTGATGGATTTCACATATGTGAATAACTAAATTTGAAAAGGAGTGTGTCCCCAAGTTGGTCGCCAAGTCTGGCCTCCAATATTGGCCTAAGCTAATAATAGCATAGTTTTATTAAAGGACAAAAATAGGGAAAGCATTACCAAATTTGTGTGGGAGCAGATCCTTACCAGCTAGTTTGGGTGCCCTCTTGAGCTTGGTCCCAATAGAGGTCGACATTTTTTGCATATGAGTATGAGAAAGTGGCCTTTTTATACATAAAATTTGCCAAGAAAATCCTCATGTGTGTTTTGTGGTACTCTTTACTATGGGTTGAGATATGATTGATATGAAGCACTAGTCTTGGTGGATTATATTAATGCAAATTGGACATGTATTATAGATGACATAAGATCTACCACTAGTTATACCATCACCAATTGTAGTTTTTCGGAATAGCAATACATAAATATAAATATAAATATGTTGTGTGTGATTTTTCTCCTTTATGGCATGTTGATGTTCATGCCAATGATAGTGTGATAGTTAATAGTGAATATGTCGGTGCTTCTGGTTATGACTAAAAATGCTTTCAGTGAGAATACAAGAGACCTTGAAAGTACATGATAGGCCCATGTGGTAGGTAAGATTTGGTCACGCCATGTCAATGCCTTGTTATTCACTTCATGAGAATAGCCTTGAGGGTTGTTGGCACTCTTGGCTTAACCATTGGCTCTTGGCTAGCATTTTCCTTTTGCCATACTTCAATGCTAAGACAATATTGCATCAATCTTGAACCTCTCATGTCATAACTGGCATTGGAAAATTTTGCTTTCATGTGATCTATCAAAAGAATATGCTTCCAATAATGTTCAAATCATTAATGTATAGAATAACGAGCAAATAATTGTGTTGTAGAATGTAAAGGTTATGATATGTTGTACTCTGTATTATGTTCCTCTGTTTGAAGATCTCTTTGCTACATGAGTACCATGCATGTGGTGCTCATTTCAATCCACAAATAACTTTTTTTTAGCTTGCATATAAGAGGCTCTTCCTTGCTTGGCAAGTCCTTGAGGCTTTACTGTATACACCTCCTAATCTAAGACTCCATTCAGAAAAGTAGATTTTGCATCCGTTTGTTGGATTTTTCAACCATATAAAGTAGAAATAGGACCATGTGACTTAGACAAAGCACAAGACTCACAAACATGATTGATGACACTTAAGGAACTTGGAAGACCTATCACAACCTTCTTTCTAGCCATTACCTCCAATGACTTGAAGTTAAGATGTCTCATCCTTTTATGCCAAACCTCTTGAATAGGTATTTGCTCTCCTGCAACACATCCAACTTGGTTAGCAATAACACAAGCATCTAGTTTGAACGACTTCCCTTGCCTTTTACCTTATCAAGACATCCTTCCTTTTGATCATGCAAAAATCTCCAACAAACTCAACTTTGAGGCCTTTACTTAGCAACTGACTCACATTAAGCAAGTTCTTGGTAATAGATGGAATAAACAAGACATCCTCCAAATGAACATTCCTATTTGTAGAGAGAAATAAGAATTGTGCCAATCCCTTTGATTGCACACTCACCATCATTGGATGTGTAGATCACCCTCTTGTCATCTCCATATGCCAACAAAGAAGTGAAGTACTCTTTGTGAGAAGTCATGTGTGAACTTGCTCCATTATCAATCCACCATGGATCTAGATCTCCATCATTAGCAAGCATACATGAAAACATCACAAAAGCATCATCATTTGCATCTTGAACATCCAAACCATCCTCATCAAGAGTAAGATTACCTTGCATGTCTCCCTAGTCTCTCTTCTTCTTGTAGCACTCACTTGCAAAGTGTCCTTCGATGCCACAATAGAAGCACTTGAGCTTTGATCTATCTTTTTTTTTGCCACTTGAAGAAGTATCCCCTTGATCTTGCCCTTTAGACCACTTACTTTTGCTTTTGCCCTTGAATGTTCCCTTTGTGAACATAGCCTCCTCTTGGAGTGTCGATGTAGATCCACCTCTTGCTTGAAGCCTATATTCTTCATTGATCAAGACCTCTTGAAGATCCATCAAACTTGGCAAAGTCTTTTGAATAGCAATACTTTGAACAATGTTAGCATGAGCATCCAACAATCCATTAAGAATAACTTGAACAAGCTCTCCTTCCTTAATGCTCTCATCAATGCAAGCCAACTCATCATTCAATGCTTTCATCCTCAAAATAAAAGTATTTGGACTTTATTCATTATTTTGCAAACAAGAAAAGATTTGCCTTCTTAGAGTCAACACTCTAGAAGTAGACTTGGATTCATAAAGCTTCTTCAATGAATCCGAAGCATTTTTAGATGAAGTACTCTTACCAACTTCCTTGAGAAGCTCATTGGTAACATTCATCTTGATAATGTGTAGAGCCCTTTTGGACCTATCTCACTTGATCTTGTTGTATTGCTGGTCTCTCCTCCAAACCTACAACAATATCCAAAACATCATTTATCTCAAGAAATGATTCCATCCTCACTTTCTACAACAAATAGTTACTTGAGGTAAGCCTATCATTGGCTTCCAACATGACTCCACTTGATGTTGCCATGTAGCAATGACCTAATCTTCTTTTTCAACATGTTTCAATGCACAAAGCACTCCTTTGAACAACAACAAATGTTTTCAAAAGGAAATCACAAAGATATAAAACTTCTCAAAATTTTCTTCTAGCACTTATACCAAGCAAATCAACACATAGAATCATGAAATCTTGATCAACATATGATCTATCCTCAATAGTTTAATGACTCTTGCCACTTTATAAGATTGAAACACACTCAAATGAAGTCCAACAACCTTACTATCTAGAGAACCAATCAAAATTAGGGTTTTGACAAAATCACAAAAACTTGAATATTCCAAATCTGCATGCAAATGCTTAAAATCTTGATATGCAATCTATTAGCCACCACTTAGACTAATCCAATGATCCAAAAATCGGCATTTTTCAACATGTGAATTCAAAAATCAGATTGATCAAGTTTATGAACCTATATAGGATTTTGATCTACAAAAGATCCAATCTACAAATGCAAGAAACTTGATTTTGGTGTAGAATCCAATCTAGCATGCATTATGATATCTTCTCCAAATCATTGATAGATGTGATTTTCTCCTTCATAACCTGAAACACAAGCTCTGATACCATGTGAAAGATTTGGGATCAATTCAGATCCAAATCTACTAAAGATCTTTGGTTACAAAACAAGCTACTCCACCAATCTTGCCAATGTGGAAAAATCAGCATCTACACACAAAATAGAATGCAAATTCTAATAGAACTTGATCAGACATGAATCGAAATATAAAGTAATGTTGTTATCTATATATTTATAGCAAGCTTCTATATTTCACATGTGTGAACCAAAAAATAACAAATATAGATCATTCTACACATAGAGCAAGATATCACAAGTATAGTGCACCAATGGATAGTAGAATCCAAGAGAACCATGTATAAGCATGAAATGAGATAGAGAAGAGAGAAGATCTGCTTCTCCATGAGCTACATCCTTTTATAACAAGTCCAAATCCTATTTGGCCACTTGGCTTCCCCTCCAAAATGCAAACCCTACTATTTTTGGGCTCAATGTACATTTGAATCTACTCAACCTCGACTTCTACAATTTTCACACTGTTTAAAAATTGTTTATTCAAATGAAATTTAGACTAATTAACTTTGAAAAGTCAAACTCTAAGTCGAATATAAAGTTGGCCTCAATTTTCCAAATATATAAATGTAGCAAATATGATTAAACTAGTTGAATTTCTCACACCCCTTACTATTTCCATTACAAGCTACAAGACACTTTTTTTGTAATTGTCACATATTCCCCATATACACCCTCTAGAAAAATGTTTAAACAAGCACTACAAATATGTCTCAAAAACTTTATACTCAATTTCTTTTCGAGGTAAGATAAATCTAAGGGCACCTTAGGGATTTACATACCTTTAGTGTAAGGGCACCTTCAGGAGTTGCAAACCTTCAGTCTAAGGGCACCTTTGGGTTTTTCGGCTTTTCGCGTTTTTGCTGCGTTGGCTGACCGACGTCGCCAACTTATCAGCAACCCTAAAACAGTTGGGCAACCAAATATCCCATAGGTGGTTGGCGGTTACCAACTTTGTACATATGCAAAGACTGGCGTAAGGCTTGAAAGATATTTTTTTCTCGACACTTGTAAATCTATATATTAGTTGATTTAGGCTATGTAAGTGTTAATTTGAGTTAATTTTGAGTTACTTGAATTTCTCTCTCTTTTACTCAAAATTTTTCTATAGGTGGTTGGCGGTTACCAACTTTGCAGCCACACCAGATCTTCAAGTCCACCAGATGGATGTCCAGACCGCTTTCCTCAATGAAACCATCGAAGAGGAGATCTACATGACACAACCAGAGGGATACGAACTCAACAACAAGCAAAAGCACCTGGTATGAAAAATCCACAAGGTGCTCTACGGGCTGAAATAGTCACCCATGAGTCTGGTTCCAGAAGATCAATGCAATTTTGATAGAGAATGATTTCATTCCAAACTCAGCAGCTCAAATGTCTATTTCAAGTCTGTATCAGATTACTTCATCATCACTCTCTAAGTAGATGATACACTCTTATTCAGTAATAATCTGAATCTGATGAAGGATACAAAATGCATGTTGGCCCATGAATACAAGATGACTGACATGGGTCCAGCCCACTATTGTCTCAGAATCCAAATTCAACAAGATCGACCTAGCAGACTGATTTTTATTAGTCAGCAACAATATCTCAACAATGTGCTAGAAAAATATGGAATGGCCAGCTGAAGCGCCACCCATTTCAATCCATCATCGGCTCACTGATGTACGCAATGATCTGCACGCGACCAGACCTTGCATATTCAATTAGTATACTCAACTAGTTCATGTCAAATCTAGGCATAGCTCATTGGAAAGCGCTAACAAATGTCATGAAGTACATCCAAGCAACGACAACTCTCAGCATCTGCTACGGAGGCAGCCAAACTGCCAACATCCTTGAAGCCTACTTAGATGCGGATTGGGTAAGAGATGTCGACACTAGAAAATCAACTTCTGGATTTGTATTTTTATACAACCAAGGCCCAATCTCATGGAACAGTCGGAAGCAGACCTCAGTTGTATTATCATCAACGGAATCTGAATACATAGCTGCCACAAATGCAACCAAAGAGGTGATCTGGCTCAAACAACTACTTGCAGACCTCAATCTTACACAAACACTTCCTACAACAATCTATTGTGACAATCAAAGCACAATAGCGCTTTCTCTCAATCCAATATTTCACTCTCGAAGCAAACATACAGAAATCATGTATCATTACCTTAGAGAGAAAGTGCACAGTAAGGAAGTAGAATTGATCTTCTGCAGAACAAACTACATGGCACCAGATTACTTCACAAAAGCTCTATCAAAGGAGCAACATTTCAGATTTAACGATATGTTAAATATGAAGTTCAAAGTTTTTCAGGATCCACATTAGGGGGGGGGGGGGGGGGGGTGTGTGTTAGATTTTTATGCTCAGCCTTAAACGAAATCATTCAAATAATGAGCATCCTAAAAAACTGAAGGCCGTCTTCATATTTTTAGACCTTCACATTTTCTTTCTTTTACCTTAAAACAATTTTTTAGGCACCTTTGCCCTTTTTCGCTCTTTAGCAAAAAATGCGACACATTAGCCAAGTGGCCAGAATGCCTTAGAAATCATTTTTAAGACATGTTCTCCTTTTTCGTCTTTTTTGCTGCCTGTAATCTAAGACAACTTTGTCTTCTTCACTGTCTTTAGTTTAAGGCACCTTCGCCTTCTTCTCTGCCTTGTAAGGCACTTTTCGGCTTTTTCGCCTTCTTCGCTACCTTGCATCTAAGGGCGCCTTAGAGATTTACATACCTCTAGTGTAAGGGCACCTTTAGGAGTTGCAAACCTTCAGTCTAAGGGTACCTTTGGGTTTTTCGGGTTTTTCGCATTCTTGCTGCATTGGCTGACCGATGTTGCCAACTTATCAACAACCCTAAAACAGTTGGACAACCAAATATCCCAAAGGCGGTTGGTGGTTTACAACTTTGTACATATGCAAAGACTCGCATAAATTACATTAAAGGTTTGTAGGATATTTTTTTCTCGACACCTGTAAATCTACATATTAGCTGATTCAAGCTATGTAAGTGTAAATTCGAGTTAATTTTGAGTTAATTGAATTTCTCTCTCTTTTAATCAGAGTTTTTCTATAGCCAGCGTTATCACGCTCAGCAAGCTGAAGTTATTACTTCAAGCTATTGTACTCACTGTTGATATGAAAGAAAAAATATCGAACACATTTGCCTTTGTAAGAATATAAAGTCATTCATATTTACTATAATGATCATCAATGAAACTCAAAAACATAATAGCCCCACCAATACTAGGAGAAAAATGTAAATTAGAATGAATTGGATCTCTAAGAGAAGATCTTTTAATAAGAGATTTTGGAAAAGGAAGTTCATGTGCCTTGGCTTGGTATACAATTCCCAACTTTGTCAAGCTTCTTGGTAGGCCAAGAGTAACTCCATCCTTTGCCATAATTTTCATTGACTTGAAGTCGATGTAAATGAGCCTCTTGTGCCATATCTCCACTTGTGCCATATCTCCACTTGAGAAGCTTCTTGCTTGACACTCACCATAAGATCTCTAGATTTAACACTTTGGCATAAGATCTACTTCCAAATCTACTATAAAACCACAAACTTGCCATCCTATTGGAGTTTAATCTTTTTCCTACTCACCTAAGTCCATTTTTTGAGAACTCCTATTCACTGTACATAATCACTCCTTAAAACAGTCTCTAGAAATGAATTGTTATTCGTGGTAGTCTATAGTTTTACATGCTTATTTTAACAATATGCAAAAATACACGGACGATCGAGACAGTGCAAAAGGTCGACTCGATTCGACTCTGACACTCAAAATTTGAGTTCAAGTCAGATGACTCTCATAATCTCAATTATCTATTATCGACCACTGACTATCGACTATCGACCATCGACTATTGACTATTGATATGACCATCGACTTGACTATCAGTTGTCAACCATGATTATGGTACCACTAAGAATGGAATATTTTCTCTGCCAAATCTGATGCAAACTATGTTACTATTCGATCATGCTATTGCATGTAGATACTTAGCATTGTCCGCCTATTAAGTACAATTCATAATGTAGAATGTACTGATCAGATTAGTTTCTTTTTGTAAACATCCACTTAAAGTTAAGCACATTGTGTAATGAACTAATTAGACTATGAACTATGTTATTTTATATATATATATATATATATATATATATAACTATTTGTGCACATGTGTATGGGGTAGGAGGATGCATGGGGTGTGGGCACCCATACATCCTCCTTTCACACACTTTTGTGAATGAAATTTTTAAATGCATGCATGGGGAGGAGTATGTATGCATCCTGCCCATGCATACACATTAATCCCCATGGCCCTCCTCCCCATGCATGGCCCTACTTCCCGCTCTCACCCAATTTGAATTTCTCTCTCTCTCTCTCTCTCTCTGTCTCTCTCTCTCTCTCTCTCTCTCTCTCTCTCTCTCTCTCTCTCTCTCTCTCTCTCTCTCTCTCTCTCTCTCTCTCTCTCTCTCTCTCTCTCTCTCTCTCTCTCTCTCTCTCTCTCTCTCTCTCTCTCTCTCTCTCTCTCTCTCTCTCTCTCTCTCTCTCTCTCTCTCTCTCTCTCTCTCTCTCTCCCCCCCAAGATCCCTCTCACTGTGAACCAAGACCCCTCTCCCTTACTGTGAAGATTGAGTAGCCAGCTGAAATTCATTGATCGCATCTGGCAACTTGTTGATCTCGCAAAATGCTGATATGAAATGATTCAGTGGCAACCCGTTAATCTGAAATCGTTCATTGCCATCTGAAATCCGTTGATCCCTTTGGTCTAAAAGCGTTGCATTGGCATCTAAAATCTGACATTCGCATCTGTAATCAAAATCTGACTGGGGTTTTTTTTTCTTCTCTCTCTCTCTCTCTCTCTCTCTCTCTCTCTCTCTCTCTCTCTCTCTCTCTCTCTCTCTCTCTCTCTCTCTCTCTCACACACACACACACACACACACACACACACACACACACACACACACACACACACACACACACATGCATGCATTCTAGATTACACTATGCTAAATTGAATATCGCTGACCAAAAAGCATAAATGTGGTGCTAATCTAATGAATTCCAGATTATGCTATATTATGTTGGATAACGTCAATTCATTTCGACTCAGAAAGCTAGCATAGTTTCTAGCAGATAACTATCCATCGCTACAGAAACTAATGATTCTAAACAAATGATTGATTAGTTTTTGTAGCGATGGATGAGTAGGGGCACATTCAATCTGCGGTTATAGGATGCGGAAGAGAGGTTAACATTTTGTCTCTACACAGACTTAGCAAATGATCGTTTTCCAATCTTTGTTAAACATTTTCTGTTTTGCTATGTACATGATGAGCATGGTAATCAAGACTTTTTTCTCTCTATATTTTAGCTTCACATGATGATTTCTTATGTCTACCATAATCCTAAATGAAGAATGTAATTTTTCTTCTCTTCTTACCCTGTATAGTTCTGATACGATGAATCCATTCTTTCCAGCTCTATTTCATTTGATTCTGATCACTACTTCATGACCACATCAATATCTTCACTATAATGTAATTGATCCGCATTTACTCCCTGAGAGGTGGCCTAGCCACAATGTGGTGGTCTCAAGATCATGCTCCTAAGTGCAAATTATAGAGAAGTAGTAGCATAAAGATATTTTCATAAGAGTCACAGTTGAGGAGTGGCCATTGTGTGTGGCTTTTCGTTCGTTGCAGTCCGTGTCTCTGGAGATATTCTTCTGGTTATTGCAGCTTACCGAATAATTGCCTCCTTACAAACCTTTGATATGCAGGCCTTGGTATTTGAATAATGCCATTTGCTCTATTTCTTCCAACACGTCTTCGTTCAGCCTCAGAGTGGTTGCATCATCAACACAATTGCCTATGATATCGATATCCACGACATCTTTTGTTTTCGCTAAATAGGCATCTGATTTCTTGACATAACACATCCAGACGAGCCCTCGATAGCACACCCGGACGAGAACTTCTTGGGATCCCAGAGACATAGCAGCAGTGGTGGATTCACATCCAATCCGTTCTGGCAGTTGCCAGATGTTTGTATCAGATTTTTGTATCCGATCACGGGATAACCAGTTTAGGCAATGCCAACATTTTTTAGGCCAGTGCCTCCTGCAAACAGTGCTGCTATTTGTACTTCTGCAACTTCGCATTTGGACTCATCATTCATTTTCACCTCAGATAATTCTCTGTAATTTAGAACAAGAACAAATTACATATTATCATTAGCCAATTCGCTATTCCAAAATTGATATGAAAAGCAATTGCAACAACACACTACATATTTAGAATCATACTATAACATTAGATCGCTATTAACTACATGTTATTTTGTCACATGATTGAGCAACGGGCAGCTATCTCCACCCCATCGCACACACACTAAGAGTGTGTTCTCTACCAACTGGTTTGCTATTCAAAATTCTGATATAACTCTCTCTCTCTCTCTCTCTCTCTCTCTCTCTCTCTCTCTCTCTCTCTCTCTCTCTCTCTCTCTCTCTCTCTCTCTCTCTCTCTCTCTCTCTCTCTCTCTCTCTCTCTCTCTCTCTCTCTCTCTCTCAATGACCTACATTCACCTACACAACATTGGCTTGCTAAGTTGATAGCGGGCGGGATCACTAACACCAAATAGGTTGCCGTAGATTCCATAGTCGTGTTTCCCATCAGTCATCGGACGCAAACTTTAGATTTAGACTACAATATATAGATTTCAGAATCGTCCTTGGCTCTCGGTCCTAAATGTCCACGAAATTCCTGTTAGAATTTAGCAATTTTCACACGGTTTTTGATGAATATTAGACATCTATGTGGATCCACACATGTGAGGGCCTGTACACACGTGTGGAATGACACTTGTAATATTCATAGCTATTTTGATTAGCTTTCATTTGAGTCTAATATGACATCTCCTAAATTATAGGAGTTAGGTCCTAGATTGTAGGAATCTAGAAGGTCAACACAAACCACCAATGGATGATGTGGCAAACTTGATAGATCTTATCCAAAGTGGATATGGATAAGTACAATGAGTTGTCCTACACATGCTAGATGCAGCTTAGAGAGAGATTATGGTGAATTTGTACTTGATCCATGATGGATCCATTATTGAGCTAATGATGAGAAATCTTGGTTTGTGAAGCTATCATTGTGTTTTGACTCTCTTAAGCACTTTCTTTGTGGACGAATGCTTTGTAAATGATAAGTAAACTATTTCTCTATTATCAGACCGTACAGTAGCTGTAATTCACACGTGTGAAGCCGTGGATCATCTTTTTTGATTGTTTTTGCTTGGAAACACAAAGATTGTCAAGTAGAAGCTAGATTTGGAAGCTAGTCTTGATATAGATCAAGATCCCAAGCTACCAATCACTCTTTGTGATCATTTGTAGATCAATTTCAGTTCATAAACTCTGAAATTTGACATGGTATTAGAGCCAAGTCAAAGAGCTTAGTTGATGATCCAAGAATCTTCATTTTGGTGAAAGCATTGGTGCTAGAGTCACTTTGAAGGAGGGCGACCTTTTCTAATAGTTTACTTGTGATGTTGACGTTTAGATTAGTGTGTAAAGTTCAGAAGTACTTCTCACACATGTGAGAGGCTGCTGGAGTTGTACTTTCACCCAAAACTTTGTGTTTTTTCAATATTTGAGCTTCAAACAAGTTGTGTAGAGTGAAACTAGTGACGTGCTTATGAAAAACCATTGTTTTCATTATAGATTTGATGAGTGAATGGTGTTAGAATCTTATTAAACCTACAAATCCTTGTGAGAGAGTTTGAGGCTTATGTTTTTAGTTCAAGAGTGAAACTAAAACCAATTCTAAACATCATAGGAAGGCATTGGCACTTCCAAGATTCTAAGTGAACAGATTGTGTAGAATACACTTTTCCAAATCTTTTTGAGTTCAAGATCATTATAGATCTTGCTTCTTGAGTCTAGTGAGATTCAAGAAAGTAGCATTTTAGCTAAATTCTGAGAAAGAAAGAAGGAAGAGCCTTTGAATAGTACATTTGTTGTACTTGTTACTAGTTAGAATGGGTTCAATTGGAGCCTATCTTCTTGAGGCTAGTGAAAGGCTAAATTCTAATAATTATTCAACTTGGAAAGTAAGAATGGAGTCACTACTAGTGCTCCAAGATATGTTTGATCTTGTCACAGGAGAGGAAGAAGAACCTCAAGGAGGTCAAGATCAAGTGAGGAACAAAAAGAGAGCTAGACTAGCATTACATTGCCTGAAAATGAATGCTAGTAATGAACTTCTAAAGGAAGTGGCATCTTGTACTTCGGCCAAGGAGGCATGGAACTACCTCAAAGGGATTTATGAATCCATAAATACCTCTAGAGTGCTTATGATTAGAAATAAAGTTCTTCAAAGCATTAGAGGGAGTGATGAGAGTGCTCAAGAGTATGTCTTGAGAATTAAATTTCTCAACAAAGAACTTTCCATCATTAGTGAGGGTATTCATGATGATGAACTTGTTCAAATCATCTTGAATGGTCTTGGAGATGAGTTCTCCAATCTTGTACAAAGCTTTGCTATTCAAGATGCACTACCTTCCATAGACAAGCTTCATAGTGTGCTTGTAGCCGAGGAGAGTAGGATCCTTCTGTTGATTTTCACACGTGTGGACTGTCCACTACATGTACTTGTGATCTCCTAAGGTGTGTAGATGCACCAAGATCAAGACTAGATTGAGATTCAAGATCAATCTTGAATCCTATGGCAAAAACACACTACTACATGCATTCAATCACTTCCAACTCTCACTCACACGTGTGGGAAGTATTCAAAAAATAATCTAAGTAAAAACAAGCTGCTCTTCTCGGGTAGAGAGAGAAAATGCATCAAGAGCTCTCGGGTAGAGAGAGAAAGCTAGAAATCCAAAAACTCACAAAATCCATGAAATCACCAAATCAATTGATTTCAAAATGAGGAGTACAATTATACTAGTAGGTCCACGAGCTACCACTATGCTTAACTATGATTGGACCACATTTTGTCACCTCTTGATCCTATTGGATCATGGATCTATGCACCTCTTAATTCTATTGGACTATATTCAAGCACACCTCAATTTCCTATTGGACCTCACAAGGTTCCACCTCTATATCCTATTGGACCTCTTGGAATTCATCAAACAAAAACTTTACACTTGTCTACACTCTAATTAGCAAGTGTTTAGCCTCTTACTCTATTTTGGCTCAATAGTGGCATTACAAGTGGAAATGCATAATTTGCCATCTATGCCAAATTTATTCCTATCAACATCCTACACCTAGATGCTTGATGTAAAAAACATAAGACCCCTATATCTAACATAGATAATCTTTTTCAATTCTTCACACTCCTCCTAAAAAATTATCTATGAAGATTTGAGCATTGATCTTGATATAACTCCAAGATTAGATCTATGCTTGATGAAAGCACTTTTGCTCAAAGGCTTGGTGAGTAGATCGGCAATACAAGAGGACGAGTTGACATGCTCCAAATAGATTTCTCCTCCAATAAGCTTTTCTCTCACAAAATGGTGTGCCACTTCTATGTGCTTGCTTATTGCATGAAATATGGGATTATTGGCAAGATCTTGGGCCGAGATGTTATCACACTTGATCATTGGTAGATCATCCTCTTTGATGCACTTTAGTTCCATTAATAACCTCTTGATCCAAAGCACTTCTTTGGTAGTTGTAGTGAGTGCTTTGTACTCAGCCTCACATGAAGAGAGAGATATAGTATCTTGCTTTTTGGAAAGCCAGGATATTAGATTGCCTCCAAGAAAGATAGTGTATGCACTAATAGACTTTCGATCCATTTTGTCACTTGCAAAGTCCGAATCCGAGTAGCCAATAATGGATAGATCTTCACTTTTATAGAGTAGACCATAATCACAAGATGAAGATACATATCTTAAACTCCTCTTGGCCATCTTCCAATGATGGATCTTAGGTTCTTGCATAAATTGACTCAATTTGTGCACACAAAAACTAAGATCGGGCCTAGTAATGGTAAGCCAAATCAAGGAGCCTACAAGACTCCTAAAAAGTGTGATGTCCTCAAAGGATCTTTCATCACCTTTATTACAATTTGCTCCATTGGAGTATCTATGCTCTTAGAATTTTCCATATGGAATTTTTTCAACATAGAGTGAGCATATCTAGATTGGCATATAAAGACATGATTTTCATAAAAATCAATTTCTAGGCCTAGGATGTAATGTATCTCTCCTAGATCTTGCATTTTAAACTCACATCCAAGTGCTAGCTTGGTTTCATCAACTAGCTTGATACAACTTCCACAAAGAATAATGTCATCAACATAAATTAGAAGAATGACAATATTGCTATCAACAAACTTTAGATACATGGAAGGATCATAGTCACTAAGAGTAAATCCTAGTGAGATAAGGAAAGAGTTAAGTCTTGAATACCATGATCTTGGTGCTTGCTTGAGTCCATAAAGACTTTTGAAGAGCAAGCACACTTTGGACTCATCCTTTGTGAATCCTTGAGGTTGTTCCATATAGATCTCCTCCTCAAGATAACCATTTAGAAAAGCATTGGATACATCTAATTGGAACACCTTCCACTTGAAAAACCAAGCAAGAGAAATAAGAATTCTTATTGTTACCATCTTTGTAACGGGTGCAAAGGTCTCCTCATAATCAAGACCATGGATTTGAGCAAATCCTTTGGCACATAATCTTGCTTTATGCTTGTTGATGGTGCCATCATGATTGAACTTGATCCGAAATACCCACTTGCAACCAATCACATGCTTGTTGGAAGGAGGATCCACAAGCTCCCAAGTATTGCTGGTGATCAATGCATCATACTCTTGCTTCATGGCATCATACCACTCCTTGGTATTGAGTGCCTCTTGTACATTCTTTGGCTCTTCATGAGAGACATAAAAAACATAATTAGTGGAATCAAGATCCACTTGTTTGCCTTTGTCAACATATGAGATCCTCTTAGGCTCGGATCTATCTCTCATGGATCTTCTTGGTGAAAAAATTCGAGGAGAGTCTTCTTCAAATCTCGACCCCATCACATCATGATTGTCTTCAAAATCAATAATTGATGATGCATCCATAGATTTCTTGATCTCGGCCTCTTCAAATGATGAGTGTTGATCTTCATGAAAGACAACATCTCTACTTTCAATAACTTGAGAAGTAGAGAGTATAAAGACTCTATAGGCCTTCTTGGTGGATGAGTATCCAACCATGATCCCTTTGCATGCACTAGGATCTTCCTTCTTCCTTGTTTCCAAGGGAATATGGACAAAGCATAAGCATCCAAAAACTCTAAGGTGATCAACCTTAGGCTTCTTCAAAAATAAGATTTCATATGGTGACTTTCCTCCAAGAGCTATATGTGGGAGCCTGTTGCAAAGATAATTTGCACGATTAATGGCTTCTCCCCAAAAATCTTTGGGCAAAGATGCCTCAATTCTCATAGATTTTGCACATTCACATAGAGATCTATTCTTTCTCTCGGCCGCTCCATTTTGAGATGGAGAGTAGGCACAAGAAAACTCTCTTTTAATGCCTTCAAGCTCACAAAAGTCTTGAAATTTATTGGAGATATATTCACCACCTCCATCACTTCTAAGAGCTTTAATCTTGAATGAGAATTGCTTCTCTACATAAGCTTTGAAAATAAGGAAATGATCAAACACCATAGATTTTGAAGCAAGAAGATATATCCAAGTGAATCTTGTGTAATCATCAATGAAAGTAACAAAACAAGTGGCTCCTCCCTTGCTTGTAGTTGATGAGAAATGCACATCCGAGTGGATTAACTCCAAAGGATGCTTGCTTTTGATAGAAGATCTTGTAAATGGCTTTTTGTGAGATTTAGCAAAAGCACAAGCCTCACAAGGCTTGATCTTCTTGGAGAATGACTTTGGCAAGCCAATAGCTTTGGATTCTTTAATCATAGAGAACATGGATTTGTAGTTGGGATGTCCCAACCTCCTATGACATAATTCCTCCATAGAGAGCTTGTTCACAAGAGCAACATTACAAGCATTCACATACTCATTTGGATCTAGTTTATAGATGCCACCAAATCTAGATCCTAATGCAAGTATCTCATCATTGTTCTTGATAGTGCAAGTATCAACATTGAATTTTACATCAAGGCCATTATCAAGCAATTGGCCAACACTAATAAGATTCTTGGTAAGCTTAGGTACATAAAGAACTCTAGAGAGAGAAAGAACTTTAGAGGATGCAAGCTTCAAGGGAATGTTCCCTATGCCTTCAATAGGACATTCAAAATCATTTGCAATGTATATTGATTTCTTCACTCCATCATAAGGTGCAATAGAAGAGAAAGAGTCCTTGGAGCTACACATATGTGAAGAGGCTCCACTATCAATATACCATAGGCCGTCCTTCTTGAAAGGAGTAGATGAGAAACTAGAGACCATAAGAGATCCCTCTCCATCACTTGCAATAGTGTCTTCCTTCTCATTGGTAATATTGGCTTGCTTGAGTTGATTCTTCTTTTTGAAGCAATTAGTGGCATAATGACCTTTCTTGCCACAATAAAAGCACTTGATCTTTTTCTTCTTCTTGAGCTTGGATGATGAAGCATTAGAGGAATCATCTTCCTCCTCATCTTTGTCTTTGGATTTGACTTTGTCGTTGCTTGAGGATTGTTGATGTTGGTTCTTGCTCCTCTCTTTGTGCTTATCCTTGGCAAAAAGAGCTTTGCCATCATTATGAGTGAGAGAAAGCTTGTCCATCCTCAAGAGCTTATACTCTTGTCTTGATTCTTCTGAAATTAGCACACTTTGGAGAGCCTCCAAACTTGGTAGCTCCTCCTTAATGGCATAGGATTGGACAAGATTATCAAATTCACTTCTCAAGCCATTGAGAATGACTTGAACTAGCTCATTTTGATTGATGGAATCACCAATACAAGCAAGCTCTCTATGAATATCTTTTACTCTCAAAACATAACTAGATGCACTCTCATCACTCTTTTGGCTACTTTGAAAGATTTGATTCCTAAGAGTGAGAAGCCTAGAGGTATTCTTAGCCTCATAGATAGCCTTGAGACAATCCCAAGCTTCTTTGATTGTTGTACAAGTACCTATCTCCCTCAATATCTCATTAGAGACATTCATCTTAATGTAGTGGAGAGCCATCCTAGCTCTCTTTTTGTATTTTTGAACCTCTTGAAGAACTTGTGGTTCTTCTTCAAGGCCAAGAACTATGTCCATCACGTCTTGAAGGATCAAGATGGACTCCATCCTCATTTTCCAAATTGAATAATTTGAAGTGGTCAATCTTTCACTTGGTTCCAACAAGGATGAACCCATTGAAGACATTTGAAGTGAAGAAAACTCAGATGATGAACAATAAATGTTGTTACACACTTTGAATAGGATCCAATAATTGAGTACTATCTCCTCCTATGAAAGATCTTACAACAATTTGTGAATTGATTCTCACTAGCTACACAAATATCTCTAAAACAAGATCTATTTCACATCAAATGATGGAGTATAGGCAAAGTTAGGATCCAACACTCTTAGCACGTGTGAAATACACTAAGAAACCAAATTTGACTCAAATACAATGATATTGAATGAAACAAAATGGCTAAGATCTCAAAACAATGCCTAGATCACATATAGATGAGATTGGCAAGCATACAACTGTGATTTTGGATCAACCAAGCAATCTCTTGACCAAACCAAATGTGTCCACCCAGGTCTAGGTGCCCTACCTAACCCTCTTCAAAAGCTTATAACTTTTGATTGGCTCAACCAAATGGAATGAAACTGATTGCAACAGAAACTAGACAAAAATAGCTTCAAAACAAGCTATCAAGCAAGATAAATGGATCAAACAAGAGAGAGAACTTCCAAACTGAAATTGGATGTTCCTCACACATGTCTGAGCACCTGATTCCGTACAGTACCAGGTCAGACCCAATCAATGTCCTTTTGATCTCTTTTGATCCAAGATTGAACAAGATAGCTAGGAAAATGGGCCTTGACAATTTCTAGCTCAAGATTGATGAAAATTTTTCACTTAGATGGATCAAAATGCATGGTAACCTTAGGTAGGCTCTGATACCATGTTGATTTTCACACGTGTGGACTGTCCACTACATGTACTTGTGATCTCCTAAGGTGTGTAGATGCACCAAGATCAAGACTAGATTGAGATTCAAGATCAATCTTGAATCCTATGGCAAAAACACACTACTACATGCATTCAATCACTTCCAACTCTCACTCACACGTGTGGGAAGTATTCAAAAAATAATCTAAGTAAAAACAAGCTGCTCTTCTCAGGTAGAGAGAGAAAATGCATCAAGAGCTCTCGGGTAGAGAGAGAAAGCTAGAAATCCAAAAACTCACAAAATTTAATTAATCACCAAATCAATTGATTTCAAAATGAGGAGTACAATGATACTAGTAGGTCCACGAGCTACCACTATGCTTAACTATGATTGGACCACATTTTGTCACCTCTTGATCCTATTGGATCATTGATCTATGCACCTTTTAATTCTATTGGACTATATTCAAGCACACCTCAATTTCCTATTGGACCTCACAAGGTTCCACCTCTATATCCTATTGGACCTCTTGGAATTCATCAAACAAAAACTTTACACTTGTCTACACTCTAATTAGCAAGTGTTTAGTCTCTTACTCTATTTTGGCTCAATAGTGGCATTACAAGTGGAAATGCATAATTTGCCATCTATGCCAAATTTATTCCTATCAACATCCTACACCTAGATGCTTGATGTAAAAAACATAAGACCCCTATATCTAACATAGATAATCTTTTTCAATTCTTCACACCTTCATGTCAAGCAAAGGATTGGATCCTTAAAGTTGCATGATGGTGATGAGAAGGCCAACTTCTCAAGCAAGGGAAAGGCAAAGTCAAAGAAGAAGATCCAACACAAGGAGACCAAGAATGATGATCAATCATCAAGATCCAAAGCTGGAAAGAAGAACAAAGTCAAACTCAAGTGCTTCTTTTGTGGAAAGAAGGGGCACTTTGCATCCGAGTGTTTCAAGAAGAAGAATGCACAAGGAGAGAGTAAACTTTGACTGAGATTTTTAAAGATCCTATCTAGATAGATAAAGTTTTACGACTTTTATGAAATTTTTTACGGCCTATATGGATGATGATTTTAAAGTATTTTCATAATGTGACCCATAATCAGACATATAGGCCTATTATCTTTCCTCATACCATAGATTCCATAGTCCTGTTTCCCATCACTCATCGGATGCAAACTTTAGATTTAAACTACAATATATACAGATTCAAGAATCATCCTTGGCTCTCGGCCCGAAATGTCCACGAAATTCCAGGATCCAATGCCATCGAGTGTTAAAAATGCTTTTATCAAAAAAATATTAAAATAATGACCTGAATTCAAAAAGTCATAATTGCAATATTTTTCTACTCTACAGCAAGTATATGCATGCCAATATTTGATTTCAGTTTGACTGAGATTTTTAAAGATCCTATTTACATAGATAAAATTCTTAACTCTCTTTCAAGTTAAATATCTTCTAAGTATGATCTCCGATTCAAGTGATGTAGAAAGCAATATTGCTTTATTTTTTGACTTCATTGCATTGACTATATGGATGATGATTTTAAAGTATTTTTATAATGTGACCCATAATCAGGCATATAGGCCTATTATCTTTCCTCATATCTGCGTTCGGATATACAAAGCAACATAAATTCAAGAACTCAAAAGTTTGATTGACTTATACGATAGATCTTTTTCATCAAATGGTTCATAAATTCCAATATAAACAAACAATTAGATTTCTAAGTGCAGTTAAGATTATGTGAAAAACTAACGGATGCCCATACTGTATCAAAATCCAAATAACTACATACACGACGACATTTTTTTTGTTTTTTTGGTAGCACTTCAATTGTTCTACTCCTGTACGCAATCAAAGCCATACTAATAAATGAAGAAATCAAAGAAGACTATCTATGAGAATTAATGGGACATTGATGTTATAGCAATCTTAATGAAAACACACATAACGATAAACAAGTTTATACATCTAGTTAATTCTAAACTGTCCAAGACATTTCAAGAAAATAAGAAATTTTCCCTCATAGCCCATATAAAACCTATGAGATGTTTAAACGTGTAGAAAAATTCTAAGAGAGATAAAACACTCATATTATCATAGGTGATGCATATAGACACATATGAATAATATAACTCTACACAAAATGTGGAAGGAAAGTAAGTACAATCAAGGTATGTACTCTCGAGTGACTCTAGCTTTTTGAGTAAGAATGTACGTTGTGATGACTCTAGCTTTTTGAGTAAGAATGTTCGTTGTGATGGACAAACCAGCACGTTGCAGCTTTCTACTTTAAAGAATTAATTATTTAATTATAGAGTAACAGCTGGTGCTCTATCCATATATATTGGTGCTCTATGAACAGCGCTCTGCATGCACAGAGATGAAGAGATGATGTGTTCAGAAAACGTGGGAGCTGGGAGAATTTCTTTCACACGAGGTTTTGTGCAGTGGGCTGGGTCACATGGGAGCCGGGAGAATTTCTTTCACAGGAGGTTTTCTGCAGTGGGCTGGGTCACAGCAAGAACTAGTGTTTTTCACAGCAAGGACTAGTCTTCTCCGAATTGTCACTGAGACAGAATTGTAGGTAGAGAACAGCTTGTGCTTTAAAACCACTTGTCAGAATTGGACTAGAAGTGGGCACGTTGTCTTCTTCACTACTTTTGTCGCTTGTTTCACTTTCTTCATCACTAGTTCTACCTTTCTAAACAATGTTTGCATCTGGAGTAACTTATTCACCATACTTTTGAGCTGAGGTAGATTTGGCAAAGGCACAGTATACAGAGCCAACAAAGGGAATTATGAAAATGCTGCATTCATCCACCAGAAATACGTTGGAGGTCAGCTAGCAAAACATGGCTTCTCTGATACTAGAAGTGACAGATACTAGAAGTGACAGATAGAAGCAACGCTAGAGGACAGTCGTCCAACAAGAAATACGCTGTAGCTCCGGCACAGGTGCAGAGTTACGTTCAGCTGTCTGAAGAAAACTGCCTCTGATATACAAAAAAGTACGTTGAAAGCTTACTATCAAAGTAGCCTTCCCTCTGACATTTGAAGGTCGTTGGAGAATCCCCTGAAATTTCTGCTGAAAATTAACTACTGATCGGTTGGACTGAATAGTATTTTCTTGTTTTTTGCATGAACTTCTGGCTTCTTGATTCTCAGAAACTCAGATTTCTTGCCAAGAGCCTGCTAGCTGTGGGATCCCTGCACTTGGATTACATGCTTCAGTGCCTGCTAGCTTGTTCTTCGCTGAGCAGGCAATTCCACCTTCTGATCCACTAACAATAAACCTAAAAGCTGTGGAATAGACTAAAACCAGGACTTTGACTGCCAAGTGATCAAACCCTGTTTTTTCCTTTCCTAAACCTGTTCATGAGGCAAAATAGATAAAAAAACAAAATTATTTTGTGGCAATTGGCCGCTGTCCAGCGCCGAGGAGGGAGTGCTGAGGGGCCGAAGCGATGAAACAATCAAAGCGCTGGTTGTGTGGAATGGAAAGCACCGCTCTCTAGCCTGTTTTTAGCCTGTTTTTTGTTTGTTATTGATGCCCATTTCTTGCTTGTCCTGCGGATGGTGAACGCTGTTGAAGGCGCATGCAGGGCGCTACTTATTGATGGGCTTCAGATCGCATTTTCTGGTTAGATTACTCAGGATATACATGTACTCTCTTTCAAGTTAAATATCTTTTAAGTACGATCTCAGATTCAAGTGATCTAGAAAGCAATATTGCTTTATTTTTTGAGTTCTTTGCATTGACTATATGGCTGATGATTTTAAAGTATTTTTATACTGTGACCCATAATCAGACATATAGGCCTATTATCTTTTCTCATACCATCGATTCCATAGTCCTGTTTCCCATCACTCATCGGACATAGGGTTTAGACTACAATATACAGATTCCACAATCATCCTTGGCTCTCGGCCCAAAATGTCCATGATATTCCAGAATCGAATGCCATCGAGTGTTACAAATGCTTTTATCAAGAAAAGTATTAAAATAATGACCTGAATTCAAAAAGTCATAACTACAATATTTTTCTACTCTACAAGCTGATTCCAGCAAGTATATGCATGACAATTTTTTATTTCAGTTTGACTGACATTTTTAAAGATCCTATTTAGATAGATAAAGTTTTACGGCTTTTATGAAATTTCTTAACTCTCTTTCAAGTTAAATATCTTCTAAGTATGATCTCCGATTCAAGTGATGTAGAAAGCAATATTGCTTTGCATTGACTATATGGATGATGATTTTAAAGTATTTTCAAAATGTGACCCATAATCAGGCATATAGGCCTATTATCTTTCCTCTTACCGTAGATTCCATAGTCCTATTTCCCATCACTCATCGGACGCAAACTTTAGATTTAGACTACAATATACAGATTCCAGAATCATCCAATGGCTCTCGGCCCGAAATGTCCACGAAATCCCAGGATCCAATGCCATCGAGTGTTTAAAATGCTTTTATCAAAAAAAGTATTAAAATAATGACCTGAATTCAAAAAGTCATAACTACAATATTTTTTTACTCTACGAGCTGATTCCAACAAGTATATGCAGCATGACAATATTTGATTTCAGTTTGACTGAGATTTTTTCAGATCCTATTTACATACTATAAAGTTTTACAGCTTTAACGAAATTTCTTAACTCTCTTTCAAGTTAAATATCTTCTAAGTATGATCTCTGATTCAAGTGATGTAAAAAGCAAATATTGCTTTATTTTTTGAGTTCTTTGCATTGACTATATGGATGATAATTTAGAAGTATTTTTATAATGTGACCCATAATCAGGCATATAGGCCTATTATCTTTCCTCATATTGAATTGATACAAAAAGCCCAATTACTCAATTGGCTTGGTTTTGGCTATTCTTTATCTATTCCTAATGCCTAGACCCTAATCCTCTTAGGAAAGTCATTTTCAAACAATTACATTTTAGTGTTATCATTCTAGGAAAATTTCATGATTGCCAAAATAGAAAATAGATGTTGAGATTTGAACTCTATTTTATCTTCATTGACAAAATAACAACATAAAACATGGAAATTTATAGAGAATGAACATAACGTGTAATTGCTTGATTTGACAAACTAGCATTGATCATAAACATTGATCGTATGTGACTAGCAAATCCATTAGACTCACATACCCAATTTGAGTGATTTTTGGTGCAAAATCAAGCATTTTCTATAGAGAATCTAATCCCTTGATTAGTTCTTGGAACGTGGACATTTCTAAATAATGAATGTAATGTGTAATTGGTTGATTTGACAAACTAGCACTGATCATAAAAATAGCAGATCCATTGGAATGGTTTTGCCTATTCTTTATCTAATTCTAATGCCTAAAATATGATGCCTAGAACGTAATGCGTAATGCCTACAACGTAATGCCTACTGCCTAAAATATAATGCGTAAAGCTTAATGCGTAAAGCCTAATGGTAATGCATAATGCCTAAAGACTGTGTATGAAAGGGCCTAAAATCGCATGGAGCAGGTTCAACAGGGTGTTCATAAGGATGTAGTTGGTTCAGCTACCGTTTCGAGTGTGTGCAATGAAACTCCTCTTGGAGTAGATGTTGGTTTGTTTGTGAGAGGGTTAGACTTTGGGGATGTTACATCGAGCAGTTTGGGAGTAGGGTCAATCACACAGGTCTGCTCGTCTATGAGAGGAGTAGAGTCAAGAGAGGTAGTTTCGTTGATGTCTTTAGGTGCAGATTCCACTTTTGTAGAGGTGGTTATGCCCAAGGAGGTGCGTAACCACCCGTCATATAGGACACCTGAGGCCGAGTCTAGATCAGCTAGGACTAAAATGTTGAGGCGTAGATACTATGCGAAGAGGAGATTTTTAGGTAGGGGTGGTCCAGCACGCTGTGTTATGCTTGAGGAGGTGCGTAATCACCCGTCATATAGGACTCCAGAGGTAGAGTCTAGATCAGCTAGAGCTAGACGACATGGGCATAGATTTCAGGCGAAGAGGAGAGCTCTAGATAGGGTTGGTAGGTTATTTGAGATGGGTAGATCGCTCCCGACTCTATCCCATCATGATTTGGGACGAATGCAGTTTGCATGTGGCTGTTGTTCGGCCTTGCGATGGAAAGCAGAAAGGAATAGCCGTTTCTGTTGTATGAAAGGCAAGGTGCGTTTGCCTTTGATGCCATCCTTCTGAGCTATTTCATTTGTACATGTCCTCCGATGACTTGGGAGCTCATTTTAGGAAGAACATTCAAGGTTACAATAACTCATTGGCATTCGCATCTCTTGGGGTGAATCTGGATAGACCCATCTCCAACTCCGTAGGCTGCGAATACACATTTTGAGTGTCTGGGCGGTTGTACCATCACATTGGTGGTTTGTTGCCATCAGATAGGTCTTCTTTTTTGCAGATTTACTTCATGGATGGTGATGATTTGCAGGTGGATCAAAGATGGTGCACTTTTTGATGCTTTTGAAGAGCATTTAGAGGGTAGTCACAAAGATGTCACCGTTTGAAAGTTTTATTGCTATCATTTATAGGTTCGTGCAGAGCATGTTTCACTGATTCATTTGGGTGGAAGGCTGCTGCAAGAGTACACATGTGACATGATGGCAAAGATGGTGCAAAATAACATGAACTACTACTACAATAATCAACACAGTTTTCGTAGAGAGATTCGTAGTGGTATTGTTGATGTCGTGGGAGCTCATTCCTCTAGCGACATAGGAACGCGAGTAGTGCTTCCATCGTCATACATCGGTTCACCGCGTCATATGCATCAGCAATACCAAGATGCTATGGCCGTCGTTAGGGAGTTGGGTTGTCCTGATTTGTTTATCACGATGACAGCGAACCCAAATTGGTTGGAGGTGAGGAGAGAGTTGCGATTCCAACAGAAAGCTGCTTATAGGCCTGATTTGATATGAAGGGTCTTTAGCATGAAGTTTCAGCATTTGATCGACCTACTGAAGAACGATGGTATTTTTCAAACCCACACACATCGCTAAATAAAAGTAAAAACACACACACACACACACACACACACACACACACACACACACACACACACACACACACACACACACACACACACACACACACACACACACACACACACACACACACACACACACACACACACACACACACATTCCCTACCACCTTTGACCACCCACTCATATCACATAGACACGCACACAAGCACACAAACACACACGCACACACACACACACACACACACACACACACACACACACACACACACTCTCTCTCTCTCTCTCTCTCTCTATTGCCATGCCTAGAACCTACCCATCACACCTAATGTCATGCCTACTTCTCCCCTCTCACGGCACAGTCTACCATTCACACCTAATGTCACACCTAGGTCCCACTAGATCATCGGTCGTCACCTAGATCGGACGTCATCACCCGTCAACGACATACTGAAGTTCCAAATCATCGGCCGTCACATATGTCGGCTGCCATTGCCCATCAACAACGGGCACTCTTTACTAGTATATATATATACAAATATAAAGTAACATAGTTTATAGTCTAATTAGTTCTTTAAGCAATGTGTTTAACTCTAAGTGAATGTTTACAAAAAGAAACTAATTTGATCAATACATTCTACATTATGAATTGTACTTAATAGGCGGACAATGATAAGTATCTACATGCAATAGCATGA